>PVKN010042168.1:0-10432 GCA_004027915.1 Capromys pilorides
CAAGGAAACCCTTCAGTATTTGGTAGACTAAGCCAGATTAATCTGTGAAAAGGTAAGAAAGTGTTTCTAGGAAAAAAAAATAAAACATGGAGACATAGAAACATAAATGTATGCTTAAAATTTAACATAAAGTAAATTGATATATCTGACATAAGTGTATATGGGAGAATTAGATGGAGGAAAGAAGCAGAAAAGTCACAAGAAGAAATAAATACAGAAGAAACCATGCAAGGGCATACACCAAAGGTCCAGTTTTATTGCTTGGGGCATCGTAGAGGCTGGATTGAAAAATAATGAATCTGATGTCCATTATAATTTTTAGAAATCCTGGTGAATGATAGTAAAGGCTATAATTACAGAACAGGAATAGATCTTGGAAAGATCACCCTTTGTAAGAACTTCTTATGTCATCACTTTTGCTCTTTTTCTGTGGGAAAATTATTTTCTATTGATGAACCTCGGTTTGGCTACACAGAATACTGGGTCAGCTGGGACAGACACATCCTCAGGATCATTTCTTCTCTAAAACATGAGACTACACCATTGCATCACAAAGGATCTAATATTGTTTACAGATGAGGTTTATCTTAAAATTCCTAGTGAGATCATTGCTCTAATTTCCACGATAGCAGAGCCAGTTCTTTATTTTCACAATGAAGTGCCTACTTTGATCAAGTCCGAGATTAGTTTCTATAAAGCTGCTAAATTAACCATATACTTGCTTACCTCTGTTAGCACACTCCTGATTTTATTCTGCCATTCCAAACTCATTTTTTTCAGCAAAGATTTATGTCTCTGTTTGCTTCCTAATATTTCCTATAATTAAGACATCTATTTTCCTGACAAAAACATTAAAATCAGAGTATACTCTGATTTAAATTTGAGAACAAAAAGCTGCTAGCATATAATCCAATGAGAATGTTAAAATTTTTGAAGTTCAAAGGAAGAAAAGGAAAAGTCAATATGCACTGCATACACTTAGAATCAACTGTCCTCTGAGTAGCAATTACTGTTATTTGACATCCCTTCTACTTTCTGGTTGTCTGTTTCTCACTGAACTGCAACAGTGTGAGCCTAGAAGTCAATCAGTAGACGAAGATTTCCTTGTACTGTGTACACATCACTGTCATTTGGGATTCTGATGGTGTGATAAATACATAGCATGCAAAGCATCACTGATGGAGAACTGTATGAGTCCTAGCGGACAGGCACTAGGTTCTCACTCCACTTGGTGTGCTGATTTTGATCTAAGCTTGGTGACTTAAGGCAATCTGCCGTATTGGTTTAAGGCCCCACATCCCTTTCTTACAAATTTGAGTTACAACATAATTCCTGCTTAAAAGATTATAGAATAAAGATGTCTATATACTTTGGGGTCAGGAAATCAGTTTTTTTCCTAAAACTTAAATGCATGTCATTATAGAATGTTGTATCACAGGTGTGATTCCATAAAGTCCATGTTAGCAAGTCTTTGATCCATCAGTCACCTTCCATGTGTGGCTTTTCCTTAATAGCTTGAGCCTAGGAATTTCTGCAGTTGATGCTTTTGGAACTGGAATCTACATATGCATGTAAAGATACAGAAGTTTCACGTTTAACCTTTATTGTTACAATTTCACAGTAGCCCACACCCAGTGACTGATGGGAATTAAAACAGCCCAGCTCTATTATCTCAAAATGGGATCAACACAGGTGGAATTTCCTCACCAAGGCTGGACTGCAGATTACTAAGATTTAAGCTGATATCACCCCTTCAAATCAATGTCTAGACCCATATGATTTATTTGTCTTTTCCTGGAAGAAATTCCTTTGTTTATGCACCAGTTGTATTTGGATCTTTTGGCTAGTCTCTGATTCTGATAAAGCTCAATTTGGGACATAAAAAGTTTAGTCTTATTCTCCCACAAGGCTCTTGTCAGGCGATTGACCATAGATGCACAACCCCAACTCAGTATTTGGAAGCAAAGATGACTGAATTTCAAAGATTATTATCCACTGTCTTAGAAGGTGATGGTGGATGGGAAAGAGATTCAAAGTAGGAAAGCAGAAAAACAATGGATTCTCTTCTGAAAGACTCCATTGACCACAGGAAACTAGTCAAGTGGAAGTCAGAGAACAAGAATGTGTCAGTGTTCACCCAGGGCCCTGCAGAGAACATAAAATTGCTGGAAATGAGTGTTTTAGTCACTGTCTTATGTAAACCAGCCTCACTTCTGTCTGGATGAAATATCAGTCAAGACAGTTTTTGTTCATATTCTTTTACTCTCTAACAGAGCCTGAGTAATGTAGTGAGAGGGCGTGATTGTGTACAGTGGAAAAAGTAATCAGGGGACCGGCTCTGCTTGGTTTTAAGATTCTGTCTTTGTGTCTCATTCCTAGCTCAACAATAACTTTGTAAAATGTCTTACTTTGAGATTATAATATGTGTATTTCAGTAATGTGTTTCTTATCTCAACAGAAGGCTCTCAGTAATGTGCTTCTCTTTCCAATACAATCTGGCTCAGATAAGATGTCCTGTTGAATTCGTGCTCCTAGCACGTAGTCTTTAACACTACACTACTCACCTACCTGTGTCTATAAGAGTCTGAATCTAAAATAACGCTGTCAGGCCCCAAGATGTGTTACCAGAACTATTTCATGAAGCTTAATTTACATGCTATTTGGGAAGAAGCCAGTAGTCAACACATCTGTCTGTTTTAATACATCTCCATATGCAAAGCAAAGGCATAAACAAAACACTTCTTGTAGCCACACCACTAAACAAAGTATTCTGAGCTAAGGTGTGACTTACATCAGTTGCAGACTGAGTCATATCTATTCCCTTGTATGTTAAAAATCCAGAGCCCTGAAAGAAACTTCAACAAATAAATGTATGTAATACATGACTAAAACATCCAACAATTGGTTGCTTGGCCAAATGCCTGATCACGTTTCTTAAGTGTATTCATTGAGTCATTGCATGGAAATTAATTAACATCTCCACCAGCATTCTAATCAGTGAACACATGATTTTCAAAAGAATTGAGGATGAACACTGTAAAAGAAATACACATTGGCATGGCTGATATAGCCTAGTTTGAACTCTTACCATATCATTTTAATCCATAGAAACTCATTAAGCATATAGTTATTATAACCCCCAAAGAAAAGTAAGCCATTTTTGTAAATTTCTGAAGACATCAATCTGGATTATTTTGATATTTTGCACTAAAGCAAGTATATTTATTCCTCAGAAATATTTTCAAGATAAAAGAAATATTTAGTTCCAGAGGGCAGATATGTACTTTTTTATGTTAATAAAATAACCATTATTTTCTAAAATGCTTGTTCACATTTAAGTGAGTTTTTTCTTTGTTTGTTTTTGAATTTAGGACAGGGTCTACAGGGTCTCACTATGTAGACTGGACTTGTAATGATTCTCCTGTTTTCAGCCTCCCAAGCATTGGGATTACAGGTGCATGTCACCAAGTCCAGTCTCAACAACCTTCTCAGGGCACACTTCAGGAAGAGCCAGCGTGGCATTCAGGGTATCCAACCCTGGCTGCTGCACTTTGCCAAGGCAGGTGCTTTAGTCCGCTGAGCTATCTGGCCAGCCTTTAAGTGAGTTTTAGCAATAAGAAATGTCTGGTTTAAGGCTGTGTTAGAATATCATTCACTGTGCAATGTGAAGTGTGTCAGGCAGGTCTGTCCACACAGAACATGTGACATTACTTAGGTGTAACAAACTAAGAGGCAGGCTGATAGGAGAGGAGATGCTTCCTAGATGCTTTATACCTAATTTTCAATAACATATAAATTTACATTGATACATAATGATAATGCATATTTCAGAGTGTTTTGCTCTTTATATAACATGTACAGTTGGAAATGAAGAATACAGAAAGACTATAAGCTGAAAAAATCAATTTGCAATCCTTTAATGTGGCCCACTGACCGTATCCTAACGTAATAGTCTTTTAGATGGGAGTACGTGATATCCTGCTTTTCTCTTGCTGTTATGAAAAAAAAAATATTAGCTAGGTTCCATTTTTCAACATTATGCTAATGGATGTGAGTAGAAATGGGGGAAAGGAAAACTGGATAGCAAGATGAGAATCTTCGCCAGGTTAAACATTTCAGAAAAAAAATTCAGCGGTTCAAATCTCATTTTCTTTGTGAAGCAAGAAGGTTTGAATTTGTATTTAATTATGGGTTGGAGCTGCTGCAGTCTCGTAAAACATTGCTAGCATGAGCACATTTGTTGACCATAGAGTAGCAAGTGATTCAATTTTCCACTTTTTGCAGTTCAACACAGATAAAAAGGAGTAAAATGCATAAATTCTCCCCAAAATGATATTTCTAGTTGATGATATTTTTATATATCAGAGTCTGAAAAATTTCTTGCATTTCCAAAGTCAATAACTAAAAAAAAATCATCATAAAGTTGACAGCCTTAATATCTTTTAAAAGATAAACAATAAATAAAGAAGAAATATTTATGGGCAAGTGTGCAAATTTTTCTATATTTCAGCTGGTGAGAGTCTTAACTCAATATAAGCCCAATCGATGAAGGCTCAGTTCTGGTCTGACCATGAGAAGTCCTGACTTACCAGAAGTTCTGCTGTGATATTGAATAGAGTAGTGATGAAGCAGTGAATGATTACATGTTAGGAAAAGCTAATGTGCCAAATCTAAAGGTTCAGAAAGCATCAGATCTAGAATCCGGAGTGTGTGAAGGTCAGGAAGAAGTGACAGTGGCTCTGTAGAATTGTCAACAAGAGCAGACAGACATGAGAAGCCAGCAGTGTTGTGGGTGGCTATTCCTCTGATGGAAGGAGCTTCTCGCAAGCAAACAGTAGGCACAAAAGTGGGGCATAATAGAATTACCATCATTAGGATTCTGGAGAGATTCCTGATTTTAAATCACATGAGAAATGAAGTGTAGCTATACTTCTTAATGAGATGACTAACGTTAAACTTATAATCTCTCAATATCTTAATTTCTTACTCATAAAGAAGATTTGCAACTTATTTCATGTGAGGATTAAAGAAAACAATATTTGTCATATATCTGCCTAGATCTTAATCACATATTTATTTTTCTGTTCACCACAAGGGACAATAGAAATTTAACTCAAAACTTTCATGGATTTGCATTCTTACCTGGGAAATTAATTTTAAAATCCTTTGAATTTGTAAGCATAAAGCCTGCTCATTACTGATACAGGTGAGGGTGTTCAAAACTTTTTCTTGAATTTCTCCACCACCAATGAAAAGCAACATCTTTTGAGAAAAATAAAATCCAGTTGAAATATATTAAAGAAGAGTCTTTTGTTCAAATCTGAAACTGAAAAGTAGACATAACTTATGGATGAAAATAGATGTTCTTCATGATTACTAAGGTCACAGTCATGTGGTGTCTGGTTAGGGCTTGTGTGATTCAAGTGTGTAAGGAGTTTTATGATGTAGCTACGATGTAGTATCTAAGGAACGGAAAGCAAACTCTTCTTTATCTTCACTGTTGAATAAACCCTTAAATCTATCCACTCACGCCTGCTATAATTCACTCTCACTCTATCTCTGCTGCCCGATTGAGCTTCAAATTGGAAAGCCTGGCCTACACATTATGTCCTATAGAAAACAGGCATTTAAGAACACGAGTATCTGCTTGGCTTTATAAATATAACTTCAGTCACTGTACATATTTAAATTTGGAACTCATCATGATTTCTTTTTACTAAGTAATTTGATTGAAAGATATAAAAATGAAGGTGGAACTGACAAGCCCGTGTTTACATATTTCTTCATCTCTGCTTAGTGTGGCATTTCCTTGTCTAGACAGTGCTGAGTAACCTCAGGCCCTAGGGACCCAAACTGTAGTCAGCTTTCGACATGAGAAAACTCATTTTTATTCCCTCATTTGACAGAGGTGACGAACCTGTGTTGACCTTGGTGACAATCACAGGCAGGAGCAGGGCATGGAGTTTAGAGACAGCAAGCATCAGTGAGCCAGCTCTCAGAAGTAATGAGCCAGAGATGAAACTCTCTTCCAGTTCCTTTGGGGAATGGCTAAAAATAGAGCGTTTTCAGGTTTTAAGTATAAACCTAAAATAAGAATTGAGAAATATTGATACAGATATAAATTTGAGACATATAACATGAAAAAAAAAAACTCCAAAGGTCAAGAGATTGATTCTTGAAGAAAATTAAACTTGATGGAAAGTGACAATGAAGTCCTTGTACTCATGAAGTGTAACAACTGAAAGTGTCCTGCGGAGGCTAATTGACTCCCTCCATGTTACAGATGGGGAGGGAGGCCCCGGGGAGCTTATGTAACTTGCCCAAGAGACTGAGGACGTTAGAGGGAGACACAGATCCAGTGACTTGGAGTGCTAGTTTATAGTTTTGTCCCATTATCACAGATCAAATATGCAGAAGCTATAAGCATACAGTAGTTCCTTTGGCCTACCAATGCTTAGGTAACTATTTTCAAACAGTAAGTATTATTTCAAATACCTAAAAACTGTACTCTCTATGATTAATATTTATTACTTTCTTGGCAAATAAGAAACTATGGCATGCAAAGATTAAAATATGTATATGGATATGGATATGTACATGTATGAGTCTTAGATACTGTGAATTTGTTGTATGCCTCTCTGACAGAGTAAAGGCTTAGGAAGTGAGTTACTAGTTAATACATAATTTCAAATCTCATTGCCCATTGGGAATTTTAACTGAATTAGGCAAAAGTCTAGGCATAAAATTCTAAGCACAAAAGAGGATCATATTTGTTTTATGAACCAATAAAAAAATTCACACAAAGCACCAATTTACCAGTTGACCATTTCATTTCCTACAAAATGAATTCCACTTGCATTTGATATTTCTTCCTTTGGGATGTATATGGCTGTGAAAGAGGAAAATTCCACATAGACTGATAATTTGTTGAATAAGTCTTCATTTCCCACATATAATAGAAAATCAGACCTTTTGGTCTACATTTTTTGGCAATACACTGTGGAAATAACAATTCTATGATGTAAAATTTACATGTTAGACTGGCTGTGGTCCACACATTTATTTGACTCTTTTTATGCCAGTGTTGTTTTTTCAAAATGATAATTACAATAAGTTTGGAGCTCTCCACATGTTATTTATGAGACAGAACTATAGTATATATCCAGGCTCCTTTGTCTTATTCATTCTCCTTAAGATGAAAATGAGGGTATCATAATGTGATTCCCTGTTACACAGGAAAGTTTTACCTTTTTCATTATTATTCATTGATTTTTCTCTCCTTTTGTTGGAAGACTGAAACCAAAAGTGCAATAGCTTGAGCTGAAATAATCACACTGGATGATAGATCTTGGATCTGTAGCATGTCCTTGAGCCTTCATGAAGCAACTCTGCCTAGAGCTGGCCTTATGTGTAGTAGGAAGCATTATCTGTACACTTAACTCATTGTTATATGTTATATGAAATTGCAGCTTCTAACATACTACCTTGCATTAGAGAAATGATCAATTCCTAGTGATATTTTTTATCTAGAGACATAGATAGAAGCTTATATCTGTTGAAGACCAGTAAAGTGAAAGGATTTATTTTTGTTAATAAACAACTTTGTCTTACAAATTTAGGTTTAAAAAAATAGAACATAGCTTTGGATATAGCACACTGGTTGCTTAAATATAAAAACAATTTTGTTCATAGTACATTTTGTCATGAAATCACTTGAATACAAAGTGAAAAAAATTATTAGCAAAGAAATATCCAGTGAAGATAACTGATTTTACAATTTCAGCTGAAAGGATTGCATCAAGGGTACGAAGTTACTTAAATCATGAGATCCACAGAACATTATCAGAGTAAAACAAATCAAATCTATATTTGTCCCCATCAATATGGTGTTATTATGTATTTGTTTTTTTACTGAACACTTACTGA
Source organism: Capromys pilorides (assembly GCA_004027915.1). Taxonomy (NCBI): domain Eukaryota; kingdom Metazoa; phylum Chordata; class Mammalia; order Rodentia; family Capromyidae; genus Capromys; species Capromys pilorides. The sequence continues at coordinate 7,927 of PVKN010042168.1, forward strand.
TCACTGTACTTGGTGTCAAACCCTGCATTCTACAAGTTTCAATAGAGTCTCTCTTCAGTATGCTTGAAAATCTAGGTAATAAACTTGGCCTTTCCAGCTTTGGCTTTAGTTTCTTTTCCAATGAACCTTAATTAAGGTTACTCTTGATAACATTGCCCTAATTTGTTTTCAGGCATTGAACATCTTTCAGATTGGCTCTCCATTCATCTAACTTGGCCTTTAACAGATCTTGAGAGAGATGAAGAGAAAGAGAGACAAAAGCACGTTATAATAGTGAAGGCTGGAAAGTGTGTGCATGTGGTAATGTGGAAAGAAATCTGGTCAACCTTGAGTAGACCTCTTTTTGCATTCCATAGAATTAGACGTGTCAATATTTTACAAGGTCTAACAGCCACTGTGGTTATATATTCTGGCTCAGCATAGGCTTACCAGGGGCTCTGGATGGGTCTTTCATTTTCTAACACTGCCATTCCACTTTTTAACCAGGGTACACCTTAACAGTGGCTTTCATAGGCCCTAAATAGCTTTGTGAATTTTACCATGGAGAAGAGAATTGCAGAATTTTCGAATTCCTGTGCTATCTCTGTGTCAGCCATGCACTCTTTTGACAATCTCCACAAACTCCACAGATAAATATATGACTTTGAGGGAGAGCTAAGGAGTGAGCTAGCAGATGTTGCTGCTGCTGACAGAAGCTCCAAGGAGGTGCTATGGGCACTCAACGTGCTCATGAATACCCTGTTTTCTGATCACAGGTACTTGTCAGACAACCCTCACCAATTTGGAATACTTGCGTTTTAAGAACTGGCTGTGAGAAAGTAATAACATGCCTTAATTATTAAGTATCTTAAAATATTTAAAGAAGGATTGTGTTTTATCAGGTCATGTTGCTTCATTTGCGTTTACCTAGTGTCTAACTTGTGGTGAGACCTGAATGACTTCCATAGTTAGATATAGAAGTTTATTATGTATTCTTCCGGGCTGCATACTCCAAGATAACAAAATTAAAATGAACAATTTAAATCAAATCTAGATTCAAATTCAAATCTGTGTTCTATATAGCTATCTATTGTTGGTCGTTAAACTGATTTTTAAGTGATGTGTCAGCTCTACACATCATCATCAGGTATTTGGGAAAAGTAGTATTAAAATCAGTGCCAGGCTCAAAGTTGTGTTTAAGCTTTTCCGTTTTCTTCCAGTTCATAATAAAGAAGAATATTTAATGACTTAGAAACTGGGATTGCAGTGTAATCCCTTTTACCATAAAGAAAGAGGGAAAGATTAAGGAAGGAAAAGCTATTGGCACTGGTTCTTCAATCAGATCTGAGAGACATGAATGCATGATACCTGTACACATCTATGGATTGCTACATTGGTTGAAGCATAATGTAATTTTCTTAAACAAGATTTTTCGCAACCTCATCCCTGTTTAAGATTTTTCTTTATTATTAAACCTATTTTTTTCTAATATTATTAGACTGAGATAGTTCAGTTTGCCAGAGGTTGAATTCCAATACTTATTAAATTAATAAACAAATCAATGAAGATTCAATAAGCACTGAATTCAGATATAATTTGAGAATGAATTTATCATCTTTATACTCCTCAATGAACATTTGACAACCATAATTGCATAGAGATACAACACGAGGATTTTGCACTCATCTTTTGTTAAATTTGATTCTCCTTTCTTCCAAATAGGTGTAGAGACAATCCGTATGACACTGGATCAACTGACTTAAAAGTTTCCCAAGCTGCTAAAGAGAAAAGATTGCAGGGACTGTCAACATCTTGATAATGGCCATCAATGAAATCATGGCTTAGTGCATCACATGTTAATGTAAACCAACTTTTGGAATCCAAGGTCAGCTTTTCATTTTATCCAATCAAATAAGGAATGCAATGAAAATTCACTTCAGTATTTATTGAGCTCTGGAATCAGAAAGATCTTGATTTGAGTCTTACAACAACAGTTAACTACATATGTGTGTGTATATATTTTAAGTTTTATTTTCTTATCTGTCAAATGAGAGTGAGATTTTTATTTTACATATCTAGTGCAGAGTCTACAGGGTCTCCCCACATAGATCAGGTTTGTAATAATCCTCTTGTTTTCAACCTCCCAAGTTCTGGAATTATAGGTGCATGACACCATGTCCAGTTTCAGTGGGTGCCATGGGCTGGACAGGCACACCAGGGATCATACCCCAGACCCTGCATCTAACTAAGCAGGTGCTTTGATCCACTGAGCTATCTGGCCAGAACTAGGAGTTATTTTCCAAATGATAATTACTAATATTCTTATGATTTTATTTTTATCTGGAATAATACCTAATATTAAGGCTATAATAATTATTTACTTTTCTTATCTTAATCATATTCAAAACATGTAAAATATACATATATCAAGCGGTCCTAATCACTATCTTAATGGAAACTTACAGTGGAGAGAGGCCTGATTTATTACTAATTCATTACAGTAGGGTAAAATTAATCTTTAATAAAT
>PVKN010042169.1:0-10430 GCA_004027915.1 Capromys pilorides
TGAAGCCATGAGCTCACTGGCTGTGGAGAACCTCCGGGAGAGGATGGGCTCTGTGAGAGCTATGGGCTGCCATGGGCCGCCATGGCATGGGGCGCCTCCTCCCGGGACATGGGTGAGGTCTCTGTGTCCCCAGGCCTCTTGGGACAGCAGGGGTGGAAGGGCAGCCCTGCCCTGAGCAGTCCACCCTGGCCGGCAGCCTCCTCCATCTCTGAGGTTCCCCCTCCCGTCTCCTCAGAATCCCCTCTGCTGCACGGTGGAATGGTTGACCGAGTTCAGTCATGCCTGCATGGCCTGCAGGTGGTGCCTGCGGACGCTGCCCTGAGCAAGGTCCTTTGGGACATTCATGCTGTTGCTGGTTTGAGTTTTGTTTGTTTATTGTGGTGCTGGGAATCGAGCTCAGGACCTTGCACCTGCCAGGCAGGCTCTTAGGCCACTGTATCTCCAGCCTGGGAGACTCATACTACCAGAGGGGTTTGCGGTGCCGAGAGCTGTCACTTGCCTGCTAGGGGCTGATTGTACACACTCCTGGGCTTCTCAATCCTCCTACAAGCTGTAGCAACTTGCCTCTCCAAAGGAAAATTTTCTTTGTATTTTAGTATTTTGTTATAATACTCTTTATAGTTCTGAGGTAGGTGGTAAGGGAGCTTTCATTAAATTATCTCTGAGTTTGGCCAAGAAGTGGGACCAGGACACCTATCTGTATTTAAAGCCAAATAGCAGCGCCTTCCTGCCTCCCTCGGCCACAGCGCTCAGCCACGTCAGGTCCCCTATGGAGTCAGAGCTCTCAGCATCTGTCCTGTGGGCAGGGTGGCTGCTGCGCATCCGGCTTTCCGTGCAGATGGCAGCTGAGGCTCAGAGGTCCCAAGAAAATTGCCTCGGGTCACATTACAAGTCCACGGAGCTGGGACCTTTGAATTACTTAATTCAAATTCAGTTGATTTAGAAGCCAAACATCCTTTTGTTAAAAATAACTTTTCACTTTTATTCATCTATGTATTAAAAGTGTTGCTGGGCATGGTGGTGCACACCTGTAATCCCAGCATTTGGGAGGCTGACGCTGGAGGATAGGTGCAAGTTGAAGACCAGCCTGGGCTACAAAAGTGAGCTCAAAGCCAGCCTGAACTGCATAGAGAGACCTTGTCTCAAAAAGACACACACACACACACACACACACACACACACACACACACACAGAGAAGTGCTTCCTGGGCCCTACTGTGTGCCGAGTATTGTTAAAAATACATCACGTTTTAGAGCCGAGGTTTTCTTTATCCCTGCGTTGTGCCCAACACTGCTCATGCTAACCCATCGCCCCACCTCCAGCTCAGAGTGTGGCTAAAGCTCTTCATGGGTGACAGCTGTGTTTCCTGGGGCCATCTGCACTGGCATCTCTATCCAGAGTGGAAGGCAGTGTGGAGCCCCCTCCGCTGGCCAGGGAGGGGTCTTCTCTCCCCCACACCATATGGCCTTCGTCATCTGCTGTGTTCATTATGTCTGCGAACACCTGTGAGCCAAGTTAATAACATTTTGGCCTTGTGTTAATCTTATCCCACAGAAACCGAGCACTCAGCCAGTTCAGGAAAATTCATAAGTTGGAATCCAACACTGAATGAAAAAAAGAAACTCAGACTGTTGGAAACAAAATTTCTTTCTTGCAAAATCTCTTAAGTTCTGTTGATTGTTTGCAGGTAATGAAAACTGCATAGAGGTGCTTTTGGAGCAGAAGTGTTTCCGCACGTTCGTGGGAAACCCCTTCACGCCTCTTCACTGCGCAATGTAAGTGCACGCGCCGCGGCAACTATCTGGACTGGCCTTTTAGGGAAGGAGAACGCTTCCGGATTATACCTAAGACTAAGATATCCCGTTTCACTGCTGAAGACACGTGGCTCTGCTAGGGAAGCGTGGTCTCTCGTGCTGTGGATTTCCCAGGAGCTCCCGGCGATGCGCTACGCTGCTCCCCGGTGACTCGCGCTTCCCTGGAGAAGCTGTGGGGTGGGGGCTGAGGGCACATTTCCCAGGGTGCGCAGCCCCCGTTGTCTGCCACATTCTGAAAATAAGCCAGGGTCTGCAGCGGGCTGCTGTGTGGTTAGAAAGACGTTTGCTCCCAGGAGGTCTCTGCGTGATTGTCACACTTTGTCAGAGTCTTGCTTTCCGTAAATCTAACTGTTCCTCCGGCCTCAGGTCAGCCAGTGTCAGAGGGTGCAAGCGAGTTCCATCAGACTCCCACGCCAGCCTGGGCCGAGACCTGAGGCCTATTTGTGCACTGTGTGGGCCTCGCAGGCCACTGGCCATGTGCTTAGGAAGACAGCAACAGCACAAAATAATGAATAGAGAGGTGAAGGGGGCCAGGGAGATAGCTCAGCAGGCTAAGCACCTGCCTGGCAAGTGCAAGGACCCAGGTTTGATTCCCATAACTGCATGTGGCCCTAATCTAAGTTGGCCACTGAAACCCAGTGTGGTGGCACACACCTGTAATCCCAGTGCTGGAGAGGCTGAGACAGGAGGATTGCTGTGAGTCTGAGCTGTGGAGTGAGACCCTGTACCAAATAAAAGATTTTTTTGAAAGAAGGGTGAAGGGCCTACATCTTTCCAGTTATGGTCCCCAGCACGCCTGCGCAGTGTCCTGCACTTACACACAGGGAGCCCCACACATGTCTAGCAGCTGGAAAAGGGAAAGGGAAATGAGGCAGGAGGGAGCACACAAACTAGGAAGGGGAAATAGGGGGCACTCGATGGCACAGAGTGACATTTTTGCATGGAAATCCATTTCTACTGCAGAATAAATGACCACGAGAGTTGTGCGTCGCTGCTGCTGGGGGCCATTGATTCCAGCATCGTCAGCTGCAGAGACGACAAAGGCAGGTAAGGGCCCCTAGAAGAGCCAGGTCCTGCAGGCCCTGGTCTGGGCTTTGCAGCTGTGGAGTAGCCAAACAGCTCTTCTCCACTGACAAAATAATACACTGCAGGAGCATGACTTTTTCAAGTTGAATGTCATAAAGGGTCTATTGTTCAGTTAAGTTCCCTTCTTGCTGAGAACCCCTCTCCCCTTCTATAGAGACAGCTGCTGGGCCCTACTCTGTCCACGTGGTATTTCCTCCTAAATACTTGCTGTGTGCCTGTAAACATCTATAAACATATACATATTATTTTTATGCAAATGGGCCACTTACAACCACATTCTACTTTTAGTTTATCTTGGAAGCCTCCATGCCAGCCCATACATACTCGCTGTGTTCTTTGCAATGCATGTGCCGCCAAAGCCAGCGTCGTCACTTTCTTTCTGAAGTGCACGTTATGTCACTGAGTGGGTGCGCTCTATCTCACTCAGTCTGCCTTCAACTGAAGAACAGTTCGGTTGCTTCCCATGTTCTGCCATTTCAAAGGAGGGACCCAGTGAATAGTCTCTGAGTCTACACACATTCTCAACTGTACCTGGGAGATGAAGTCATACGAGCAGAGTTACTCGGTTAAAAAGCCCCTCATTTTAATTTTGATAAATAATGCTGAATCGTGTTTTCAAGGAAGGCACCCATCCACATTAGGTTGTGTGGCTTTTTAAATCCTTATTTAATCAACCAATTGCCTACAAATTTAAGGCGAGGGTTTGAAAGTCTCTATCTCAGACATGAGAGACAAGTCCTTGAAGGTCACAGTCAGCGCTGCTGTTATCATCAGGGCCACCATGGGCCACCCCCACTCTGAAGTGCTCCTGCTGTATTGGGGATGCTTCAGCGACTACCCTCAATGGCTTCTCAAGAGGTCTGGGCCATTATTTCTACCAAGGGAGACTTTTGAAACTCTAGACGATACTACACACGTTTCCCAGGTGGTTATCAAGGAGAGAATAGTTTGAAAGGAATCTAAGTCCTACGCACTTCACATCTCCAGGACCCCACTCCATGCGGCGGCATTCAGGGACCACGTGGACTGCCTGCAGCTGCTTCTGCGACACGACGCTCAGGTGAACGCTGTGGACAATGCGGGGAAGACGGCGCTGATGATGGCCGCAGAGAACGGGCAGGCGGGCGCCGTGGGTACGTGCTGACCCCAGACCAAAGCGAGGCCATCTGGATGCTGGCGTACTTGGGGCAGGGCAAGAGGCAGCCGCACCTCAACCCCTGCCTGCTTCCTCAGGCAATAAGTTGCTCCCTTTTTCTTTAAAAGAAATACAATGAAGTGAGCTATCCTGATTTAAATGTTGCTGTTTTTACAGTAACTTCTTCAAAATGCACGTGATTAGTAGTTTGTCTAAGCTGCTCTCTTCTCTTCCTGCAGAGATTCTGGTGAACCACATCCAGGCTGATCTGACTGTGAAGGATAAGGACTTGAACACACCCTTACATCTAGCTAGTAGTAAAGTATGTGAATAAACTCAAAGCACGAGTACTGAGTGTTGGGGCACTAACACCACGGATGTCCCTTCCGTTCTGGAAGCCTGTAGTGTGACCTTTCTGGAGGGCGTGCATTTTCCCTGGATGTTGTCAACCACAGGTGGAATGGAAGGGGGAGAGGGAAAGGCCTGTCTCCAGGTTGAGGAGGCCACATTCCTCGTGGCACTGTCACTTCGGTTCTGGCCACAGGCCTTCTGTCTTGGTGTGGCTACTTTGTCTGCATCCTGGTGGTGGCACCGCAGCTTGGCACCGTACCGCAGGGCAGGACCTTAGTTATGTGGCTTCTGGAAGCAAGTGGTTCTGCTCATGTTGCATTCATGCCACTGAAAGACAGGCGTCGTGACAGCAAAGCCCACGAAAGACACTGCAGGAGGGCCAGCGGGGTAGCTCAGTGAACCGAGCACTTATCTTGGCAAGTGCAAGGAGCAGGATTCGATCCCTGGTCCCGCATACTGTGCCGGCCCCGCCCCTGGGGCATGCTGAGCTAGCGATGGAGTTCAGACCTGGTAGTGCATGCCTGTAATCCCAGCATTGGGGAGGCTGAAAACAGGAGGATCACCAGCGTGTCGAGACCCTGTACCAAATACATAAATGGAAAAAAAAGACACTGTAGATACACATACATGTAGACACAAGTTTGTCTAGTGTTATCAGAGGCTTTAGTAGCATGTCAGTGGGTGCCCACGATGTTGGCACTTTAATCTGCTGAGCTGTCTGACTGGCTCCATGCCTTTTTTTTTTTACCAATGTTATTTTTCCCCTTCATGCTGTGGGAAGCCCAATACACACACACACACACACACACACACACTCACTCAGTTTCACGAACTTCACTTCAAAAGAGAACCTAAGTGCAGTGCCTTACAGACTTCGCTGTGCACATGCGCCCTGTTGGCAGCTTTGCTATCCCGGCTGATTAGGCCTGGCTGGGCCTGAGAGGCAGCGTTTCTACCCGCCACAGGGTACTGCCGTGGTTTTGCTCTTGATTGGCAGGGGCGCAGGAAGTCCTGACCTCTCAGAGGGACCAGGCTCCAAGTCACGAAGGCGCTCTGCCTCGACGATTAAGTTTTTTAATGTATCAGCCATCTGCTCTCTAAGATGCAGGGATGCCTTCTGCTGTGGAGCAGGAGCAGAATGAACTTCCTGAGGCAGGGCCTCCTCGCTGCAAGGCACCTGGCAATACTGGATCCAGAGGGTGGGTGAGGATCTGGAGGGCGGACAGGTCGCTGACATGGGGCTCGGAGACCGCAGGAGGAGAGGGCCACTTGATGGAGTGATACAAAGTGATGTTGGAGTATTGAAGGTCATGGACTCTGTTCTTAATCTACCAGCTGACCCAGCTAAACTACCATCTGCTTTATCTCTCTGGACGTTAGTTCTGAAAATTATCTTGGAAATATTCATATTAAGTATGAATATTTTAGAACACATTTATGCTAACCAAGTCCTAAGCAGCTGCATTTAGGTACTTAAGAGTATCTGGGGCCCATTTGCTTTTTAAGAAAAAAAAAAAAAAGTATACAGAAAATAGCCTTGTCGAATGTTTTGAGAACACATTTATTTTCAGTTTCAGATAGGGCGAAGTCATTATCCAGGAACTCGCCTGCATCTCGGTCTCGTGTTTCTTACCATTCCTTTTCTTCACTAGGGTCATGAAAAATGTGCCTTGTTAATACTTGACAAGATACAAGATGAGAGCCTTATTAATGCCAAAAACAAAGCACTGCAGACGTAAGTGTGACTACCGAAGTTTCCCTTCGGTTGGGGCATTTTCCCGGCAAAGTTCAAGGCCCTATCCCCGGGGCACGGGGGCAGATCCAGCTCCACCACCGTGGAGTTCCCCTCCAGGCGCCTGAAATACTGATAGTCGGCGAGAGGAGACTGTTGCCCTTAGAATCCCCTTTCCCGCAGCTTTTGTAAAGTCCTCTGAGCTCTTTGCTGTTCTTTGCTGGTATTTCTGTGGTAGCATTATAAATTTAGTGAGCTGTTAGAAAGATCTTAGGGGCTCGTGGAGGACGTTTTTGCATTATGTATCCGTGTTGTGTATTCTGACTGGAAAACAGCACCTTTATAAATCAGGTTTCCAAACACATTTAAAGAGTTTCTAAAGCTATTTGTCTTAGTTGTATTTTAATGCCATTCATATAAACCTCGGTGGGAAAGATCTACAACTTGCTTCATTTTCCATTTTGGGAAATTATTTGCACAATTTTTAAAGGCAAAGGAATATTATGGCTTTTCAGTTAAGATTATGAAGCAGTTTACAGCCCAATCTGCTGTTTGACATTCTTCTACAAGGCATCGCACATGCAGTGAAACACCTGAGTGCTTTTAATAATCATGACGAGATTGGAGTTATACTAATGCCAGTCATATTGATGGACTGTGTGAAACAAGCTAAACCGGATAGAGCCCTCGACCAAACACGCCGGAGTCTGGGCGCTCCCAGGGGCTCCCTCCGTGCTGTTGTTGAAAACTCTATGACGTGTAGCCTACTTTAATACTTGCAGCGATGTCTGAGTACGGTCCTTAGCACCTGGGGGAGGTCTGGTGGGCTCTAAAGAGTCAATGTCCATGTGCTCTCTGTGGACTCGTGACGACAGCACCTTGTGGTGACACAAGCTGTCCCGAGGGTCACATTTTTGCTGTGTGTGCTTCCTGTTGCCCTTGCACATGCCTAGGAGAGTCAGCTTCAAGAAAGGAAAGGCTTGCTTTAGCTCACAGGCTCAGAAACATGGGTCCTCTGTTCTGAGCTCGAGCCGTGGCACGGGGCCGGGGACAGGCCACAAAATGTGACAGGGAGCACGTGTGGGCACAGCAGAGCTGCGTGCTTGTGGCCCCCACAAGGGAGATGGAGTGGAAGGGCTGGGGTCCCACTACCCCTCCAAGGCCCCGCCAGCCCCTGTCTCCCGCACTGGGGCCCTGCCCTTGGACACGCGGCCTCTGGGGGCAGCCCGTCTCCACACCACCGGGCACGCACCAACCCACCTCCCAGCTGACGCTCCTCCGTGTCGCTGCCTTTCAGGCCTCTCCACATTGCTGCGCGCAACGGCCTGAAGGTGGTCGTGGAGGAGCTGCTGGCCAAAGGAGCCTGTGTCCTCGCCGTGGACGAGAACGGTAAGTGGCAAACACCGCTGTGGCCACAGGCAGCGTCCCTGTGCTGGTCACTAGCAGGGGACAGTGGGAAAGAAGGGAGCCAGTCGAGAGCAGTAAGAATCGGCCCCTCAGGAGTTCCATGCGTAAGGAGCCAAGCGCGGAGGGCGCCCCCTGTCTGTCCTGTCATGGATCACACTGTCCTGTGGCCACCGCTGCTGTCCATTCTGCATGTCGTGTCCCTAACTCGGCAGCAGGTCCCTAACTCTTCAGCGAGCTGGTGGAAAGCCTGGGGCACCCGGGAAAGCCTCCCCCAGCCCCTGTGAAGAGTTAGGGATTGCCCATGTCGCTGGCGCATGCTCAAGGGCCTGAGCATGCACTTAGACCTTTGATTGTATTTCAGTTCATTCTGAGATCAAACCTTTTTATTTTAAGTACACATCAGAAATCATATCCCTAGCATGGACATTTGGGGAACATAAGTAAATCATTTTTAATAAACACCTAGACTTGAAGTCTCCCTTTGGCCTATATAACACTCCTTTTCTAAATCACCTAATCCTGTTAGAAGCTTTCTACTCTGCTTCCTAAGATGCCTGAAAACTAACACATCCTAAAGCTATACCGAAATACCACTTTAAGTACAATGCCTCTTAACTTTGGTGAGAAAAGAGGAACTTCTGGATATTTAGGAATTAAGTAATTTTTTAAAAACACACGGCATTCGCTGTGGCATTGAATTAGAGCATTCTAACGTATTAATGTAACTCAACTGCTTGTTACAGGTGTTGGAATTAGCAGCCCATGCCTATTTCTCAGAAGTAAGCGGCCCCCTGACACCCTTAGCCCACTCCTAGTTTTGGTTCTGCAGCCCATGTCTCCTAGCATGTTCCCTGCCCTGTCCCCACCCTGGCTCCTGTAGGAAGTGCAGAAAGCCCCACTGCTCCTCTCCTTGGTCCTCCTGCCTCATCTTCCCTCACCCCTTACCCCACTACCCACCTTTGAGTTGGCATGTGGAAGCCCACAGTTTCCCTCCAAAATGACCGGAAATCAGAATCAATTGGTGTTGCTTTCCTCTGGTATAAATCTGGGACCTCTGAGATTTGTCCAGTCCTTGTCAGCTCCAGGAGCAGGAGTCCTGGATCCGTGGGACGTGGCCTCCTCCTGGCTTGGCCTAGCCACGCCCATGGCCCAGGGGCATAAGGGAGAAGGCCCAGTGTCCTGCAGCGTTGACACAGCCATGCCCGTCACCACTGCCTTTGTGGGGTGCAGTGGGCATGCATGCTTGTTTATTTTCATACCAGAAGGAGGAATAAGCTTCTGTGGGGCTGGGCCTGGCGATCAGGTCCAGTTAGGCTGCACAAGGACGGCTCCCCTGAGCGAGCCAGCGTGTGCCCCGGGCACTGTGCCAGAGCACTTTGAGCAGCGGAATAGGAGTGGGTAAGGTACTGCGGAAGCCAAGCCACCCCGGGCTCCAGCTTGACGCACTGAGACAGCGTCCCCATCTGGGCTGGACCCCAGCATGTCTGCGTGGTGGACAGGGACACAGTCTCAGCAGCAAGCGTAGCAAATTCTCCCACATCACATCCCAGATCGGGGACTTTGGTTAGTGGAGTGGCTTTTTAAAAAATTCAGTTCAATGTCTTTTAAATGATCATGCATCTTTAATCACAAGCACAGACGGCCTCCCGTCTGACTTGTTCAAATGATTCCATTTTTTAAAACCCAGAGCACTGGTGTAGACCTTGTGTGAAGTCACTCGGTGGGCAGCCACCCGCCTTGCAGGGTCCTCTCCGACCTGACTCACGGCTCCCCTCCTCGGAGCCTCATTGTTCTCAGAATGAGGTCCCCTCTGCCAGGGCCCAGGCTCATGGTGTGCGTCTGCTCCCAGTGGAAATGTTCTCCTGGTTGTGCTGCTCCTCTCGTCCTGGAATCGTGTCCCCCCCGTTCCTTGTGTCTCTGTCCTCTAGATGAAGGCTGAAATTCCGCCTAACTCTAGATAACTTCATGCTTGCTGTAGTGGTGTGAGCTGAAAACACAGCAAAGCAACCACTGTGAATGTCTCTCCCTCCCCATCCCCTCAGCCTCAGCCCTAGCATGATGTAACTCCTCCTAGTGCCCAGCATGAGCCGTAGCCCCACATGCGTCTCCCCCGAGGCCCTCCATGTCCTGGAATGCGCGCTTCTCTGGACCGGGACTAACCACTGCCCTGTCTGCGTTTACGCCCAGGTCATACCCCGGCCCTGGCTTGTGCTCCTAACAAAGACGTGGCTGACTGCCTGGCCCTCATTCTGGCTACCATGATGCCTTTCTCTCCTTCCAGTGCAATGACGGCTGTCAACTTCGTTTGTTTTAAAAAAGACAGTTTGAGCAGGACGACCCTCTCCAACCTGGGTAGCATGGTTAGCTTGTGCAGTAACAACGTAGGCTCAGAGGACGGGTACAATGAGAACGACTCTGATTCCGAAACCTTTTGACTGTGGACTGCAGAAGCTTTTTCCTGATCGCACATTGGAGAAAGGGAGAAGCTTGATGTCTAGGCTTCTGCCGAGTTCAAGTATTACCATAGGCCCTGTGCTTGCAGAAACCAGTCGCGGCGGAGGGCGGGGCCGGACAGGGGAAACTCCTGTACAATGGGCCCCAGGCTGGTTTTGTTTCATGTTTTCCTTAGCTCTAAGGTACTTCTGTGAAAGTCTACCTCTCATTTAAGTAAGGAATAAAACATGTATTTTAATTATTTTTCTTTGGGGGCAATTCAAGAGGCCAACTGTTCATGCTAAAGAACTTTCTAGTGTCTCAGCAGTGACTTCTCAGAAGCTTCTCAGTGTGGCATTCATGTCCCCGGGAGGGAGGGAGCAGTGGACAGGAAACGCCTCAGACTTCTTCTTGCTCGATGTGTGTTTCCTCACTAGAAGCCAAAGGTAAAGGCGTTCGTCTTCAGAAATA
>PVKN010042170.1:0-10432 GCA_004027915.1 Capromys pilorides
ACAAAGGCTGAACTGGCAAGAATGTCTGCAATGTATGAAATTAAGAAAATATTGGTATTTAGAAAACATAACTGAAAACTAGTAAAAAACTGTCAAATAACTCAGCAGAAAAATTAACAACACACAAATAGATGTACAAGCATAGGAAATAGAAGTGTTCGATAGACCTGTGGAAAGATGTTTGATATTATTAGTAACCAGAAAATACTATGTAAGACAGCAGCAAGACACTCCTTTATATTAACTGGGCTGGAAAAAGTAAAGAAGCCTATTGAGAGAAAGTATTAATGAGAGGTTTTTACCTACTAGTGGTATAAAAAATGGAAGTTGTTAAACTATTTACAGTGTGATTACATACTAGACTATAGTAAAGTTACAAGTTTCTGTGATAGAAATTCCATCCTGAGAGTGTATGTTAGAGATAGTCTTGCTTATGTATCAAGAGATATATGTTTGGATTATCTTTACAATATTGTCTGCAAAAAAAGTCTACCTAAATGCTCATTTTTTCCCTTGTTATTTATTGGGTACAGGGTCTCACTATGTAGTTTAGACTTGTACAGATCCTCCTCTCTCAGCCTCCTCATGTCTGGGATTATAGGTGTACAGCACCATATCCGGTTTGCGGGTTGGCCAGGCAGGGCATGCCTGGAGTTCTGGGGCCAGCACAGCCTGCAATACTGAGGACTGAAGTAGAGTCTTTGTGCTTGTCAAGCAGGTGCTTAGACCACTGAACTATCTCTCTGGCCCTTAAATACTCATTTGTAAAAACAAAAAGATTGTGCCAGTGAGTCTGGCAGACCCCAAAGTTTGAACTTTTCTTTGCACACCTGAGACCACCTGCGGCAGCTCTGCAGCTGGCATCATGCTGCAGAATGAATATACTGGCTTATGCCATAAATGCTATCGATACCGCTTGGATTACCATGAAAAAAAGAGGAAGAAGGAAAGTCGAGAGGCTCATGAGCGTTCAAAGAAGGAAAAAAAAAAAAAAATTGGCCTGAAGGCTAAGCTTTATCACAAATAGCGCCATGTGGAGAAAATACAAATGAAGAAGACTGTCAAGATGCATGAAAAGAGAAACACCAAACAAGAGAATGATGAAAGGACTCCACAAGAAGCAGCACCTGCCAATCTGCCCACAGAGAGGGACAGTCTCCTGCAAGAGTACTTTCCAACACGATTAAACAAAGATGAAAAGAAAAGGTGGGAAAATGGGAAGCTCCTCTGCCCAAAGTTTGTGTCTGAGGAGAAAGGAAAGTATTAAAAGTCATTCTAACTGGAAAGAGAAAAAAGAAGGCATGGAAGAGGAGGGTAACTAAAGTCTGTTTTGTTGGCGATGGCTTTACAAGAAAACCACCTCAGTATGAAAGATGCCTTAGGCCAATGGCTTCTGTTTTAAGAAGGCCCGTGTAACATATCCTGAACTGAAAGCCACCTTTTGCCCACTAATACCTGGTGTGAAAAAGAATTTTTCATCACCACTGTATACAACTTTGAGGGTTATAACCAAAGAAACAGTGATTGAAGTGAACATGAGCGAGGTGGGCCTTGTGATACAAGGAGGCAAGGTTATTTGGGGTGAATATACCCAGGTAACCAACAGTCCTGAAAATGACAGATGCATCAGTGCAGTCTTACTAGTTTGACAGATGTGTCATACAGTAACTTCTTATACTTATTGAAGATTACAGACCAATCAGGAAGACCATAACTTGAATACTGCTCAACAACTCTCATGACTACATTCATCAACAAAACTATTTATTAAATTTTAAAAGCATTAAGATGGCCCAGTTTTACAAATTGGTCTTTTATTAGGGATCTGCTAAGGGCTTATGTGTTAGTGAGATTGAACCATTTGAAAAAAGTAAACATCAATCTTTGCATTGAAGAGTGGGTACTCAGCAATGCAGATCTCTCATTCCCAGAAAGCCATCAGTATTTAAAGTCGGTGTGAACTTCATTTAGAGGTCCAGGGCTAGGAAATCTGCTGAAGTCTATTCTACCTCATCATTTATCGTTAGTCCTAAAGAAAAGTAATATTTATGTTAATTCTCAATATAGTCTATTTATAGCACTTTAAAAGTGGCATTAGAGCTTATTTAGATAATTCCAACCTAGTTGCACTGATGCCCTGAAAAGATACTTTATTTGCAGTTAAATAATATAAGAAGGTTATATGTTAGGTGTGTATCTCAAGTTTTGTGATCTGAATTAAATGGTCATGTCTTGAAAAAAAAAAGAGATAGTGCCTTGTATTTTATACAGTGAAATAATACAAAGGAAGTAAAATAAATGAACAATAACTACATTGAAGACCAATGAATCAAGAAAACTAGTGTAGAGAAAGGATGCTATACTGGATATTCTCAAGCATGCCATCATTTCTGTGTGCTTTTATGTCCAACAGAAATAAGCGTTGTACTGGAGGCATTTTATGTTTGTTAGCTTGTCCAGGCTGCTTTATCAGATACAACAGACTGAGGAGTATATACATGGTTTTAGTTTATTTCTAACAATTCTCGAGGCTGATGAGTCCAAGACCAATACATTAGCAGCTTCAGTGGCTGCCCAGGGCTACGTCCTGCTCCTAGATGGCCATTGCTTGGGCCGTGACCTCACAGGGCAGAGGGCTATGAGCGTGCTCAGGCGGTGCTTCATAAGGCACTAAGCCTGTGCCTAGGGCCTCTGACCTAACCACTTTCCAGATGGCCTGCATTAGATTTGCATAACGTGGTCCAAAACTTTGGGCTGAGTCTACATTGCTATTCGGTGCCTAGACTCCCTGAGCACTGTCTGTCAGTGAGTAACAAAAACAGTAAAGTCTGTACTCGAGATACACACAGAAGCAGAAGCTGTGAGCTTCATGCATTGGTGGTAGACAGAATAATAATGGCTTCAAGATGCCCAGGCGCTGGTCCCTGGCTCTTATACCTGTAGCAGATCCTAAGGCACAGGTGAGCTAAGACACAGGTGTGGTGCAAGCTGAGAATCAGATAATCCTGGACTAGAGAAGCCTTTCTGGATTCCTCAGGTGGGGAGGAAGAGGGAGGTGTGGGACCAGACCAGAAAAAAAAAGGGACCCCTACGGGACTCAGTTTTATACTGTTGGCTGTGGAAATGGAGGAAGAAGCTGGGAGTCCCTGAATTCACCATGCTTAGAGCTGGATAGGATGAGGAAAGAGAGATTTGAGAGCCACCAAAAACACCTCAGCCCTGCACACATCCTGCCTTTAACCCTGTCAAAGCAGGTTAGACCTAAGAGCTCCAGAACTGCAGAAGTTTGTTTATTGTGGTTCTGGGGATCCACACACCCAGCCCTTTTTACTAGTCATTCCAAGATGGCTTTGATAAGTTGCCCAGGAGGGACTTCAGTTTGTGTCCTTCCTGTCTCAACCTCCCCTCTGCAGTGGTGGTGCTGAGCATGGAGCGCCACACTTGGCTTGCACAGTTGGTTTTAAACTCTTATTTTTGGCAATTTGTTTATGGCAGCAAAAACTAACACATCTCTACTACTGGAATTTTATGACCAGAGGGAAAATCATATAGAAATTCAGCACCCTATAGGAAGAAGTTTCTGAAGCTTACATATGGGGTGTCTCTTTATTACCCTACAAGAAAGGTAGACTGATCTTTACCTGTTTTGGTGCTAGGGAATATTGTGATATTTCTAAATCAATTAGCAAAAGTGACCAAACTCTGACCTTTGGTTTGAGCTTCATATCCTCATGAGTTCCTAGAAGTGGCTGCTGTAGAAGACCATGATGGTGTGTGTGCACGTGGTACTGGGGATTGAACTCACTTCCTCTCCACTGAGCTACATCCCCAACATTTATTCACTTTTTAATTTAAAAGACTTTTTTTGTTTGTTTGTTTGTTTTTGGTGCCCGGGATAAAACTCAGGACCTTGTGCTTGCCAGGCAGGTGCTTAGGGCCACTGAACTATCTCCCCAGCAATTTAAAAAAATTTAAATTTAATTTTCTAACTTTACATTTCAAGGCAGGGCTTTGATAAGTGATCCAAACTGGACTGGAGCTTGTGATTCTAGGGATCCACCATCACCCTTGACTGCATAGTTACTTTTACGTTTTCACACCAGTAAAACAAGGAAAGAATGAGAAAAAGTTGAAAAGCAAGCACAATACTTTTTCTTTTGCATTGCTTTTCTTTGCGGTTCTTTTCCCTTCCCAAGTGATCCAATCATAAAGCTATTTTCAGGGTGTTTTGAGGTTAGGGAGGGAACCAGGGGCAGGCTGCTACAGTCACAGTGGGCATGCAGGGGCCAGCCCAACAGGATAGAGTGTGGAGATGTTAAGCTGGGGAGACATCTTATGTCAACAAAGGGAGCCTGAGAAGCATTGTTGGGGCCAAAGGAAGTCATGTAGGGAGTTGGTCCAGGGTACAGGGACAGGAAGACATTCGTGCAGGGGAGGATGTAGCACAGGTTACCAAGCAGAGTAAGGCAAGCACCCTTAGCAGAGTATGGCCTAGCATGGCGACAGACGAGCAAGGTAAGAGAGCTTTCTTAAGAGAACATGGCCTGGCATGGGTGTCAAAGGGAGAGATGTAGAAGGAAGGGAAATTATGTTAGGATGGCACTGGCACTAGAAAGACGAACAGATCCCATGCGTACATATAGTTAGTAGAACATGAGTCAGATTTCCAAGCCAGAGGATGAAAAAGAGACAGAGATTCCTCTTGTGATTGGAATTGGATTTGGTGGTGTGTTGTGACTCTGCTGTGCCATACACAGGTGGAGCAACAAATGAGTGTAGAAGAGAGTGCTTGTGTGTGCACATGCCTGCATGTGCGGGTGAATGTATCTGTGTGTTTTATGCACACACATACATTGTCCATTGAGAGCCACAAAGTCCCATGGGCAGCAGTACAGGCGCCACCTAGATTTTGGCTTCTACCCGCCCTACAAGGAAAAGCATTTGAGTAGAGCAATGGCTCATTCTGGCCTCGGGAGAGAAAATGATTATCAACGTAGAATTCGTTTTGGCTCCAGTAAGTACTGCGCTCCAAGGTAGATGGGAACATTTCAAAACGTCCCTGAAGTCAGCTCGAAGGGGCTCTCAGTATCCAAATGGAGCGCAACTTCAGCCTAAAATAACGACGGCAATGGCTTAGCAGCCATTTCACTAAAGCAGCACCCATAATTCTATTTAATTATAAATAAACATGTGAATTAAGTTTGATGAAAAAGAAGTTATGACACCCCCCATAATTTTATTATTTACAAGGAGAGAAATGAGCAAGTACTTGGCAAAAATCCAGCAGATGCCATCCTAATCAAGAAGTCAGGGACCGCAGCCAGGCGTGGAGCGAAACCAGGCGCTGCCTACTGGGCAAGGATGAAACGCGGAGGTTCTGTTTTGTTCCTGCCACAGACGCAAAGCCGCAACCTGGGCACGCGCAGGCAGCACAGAGCCCGAATTCTACCAAGCAGCCGGCCTGTGCTGCTGCGACTCCAGGACTGCAGGAGCCAGGGAGAGGCCGAGACACTGTCCTGGGCTGGACGAGAGCCCTGGCGCCCCATGGCAGGGGACGGATCTGAGCGTGGCTCCCCAGCGCCTTCATGGCGGCACCTGTCACTTGGGATCACGATGGGCTGTGGGTCGGCGTCAGTCTGCAGCCTGCCGCGGGGGACTTGGGGATGGAGAACGTACTCGTTAACCGGACACTCACTCCAAAGCCTGCAGGGCCTTAGGGCTCAGCAGGGGTCGGGGAAGAAGCTACGCATTCCACTTGCAGTTTCCCACTAATGTTAAGGTGGTTTAAGATTAAATTCTTCTTTAAGCAAAGCCAATCATCCATGGCTTCAGTGGGAAATGTAGGTGCTGCAATTTGAAAACTGCTCCTCCGGCTTCCCTTATTTAGAGCGAGGCGGACTCCTAGGCGTTGGGAAGAGCTACACCGGGCCCCAAGGGAGCAATTACTCTCAATCTGGCACTCACTTCGGATGGCCACATCTTCCTCAAGGCTGAGTCAGACTGCTGACCCAGTGAATAGAAGAGCCATCCTCAGGGGACGTGTTATGAAAGGCCATCTGCCCAGGTGTGCTCTTTAAAAAAAAATGCTTCCATTTCTGCGTTCCGAAGTATAGGGATGTCAGCTATAGACGTGAGGGCATCTGGGGCCAACCCCGGGCCACGCAGCCCCCCCCACCCCTGCTCCCGCCTGTGCAGCCTCGTCCCTTCCCCTGCCCGGTGCAGATCTCTCACCCTCCTAAGCCACGAAGCCTGGTGTCCCCCCGGACGTTTCTCATTTTCTTTTCTTATGGAAGATTTTCGTTATGAGCATAACTGATTTTTTTAAAAAGCAGTGAATAAAACTTGGATTTAATTCTAGAAATGCCTGCAGTGTGGAGTCCACTATTTTCTACTAGGAGACCCTTACCTGCATTCCAAAGTTTTGGCCACAAATATACACTAGTTTAAATCAAGAAAATAATAAAGATGCCCAGTGGCCGTATAGCTGGTTGTCCCGATAATGAGCTCAGTGACGACAGCGGCAGACCCGAGGCATCTTACAGAAAAGCTCTTGTGGAAGGGCCCCTGATAGCTTCGCTCTTATTTCTGGCACCGCCCAGACATCATTCTCACAGTGCTTAAGAAGGAAACCTTGCTTTTGGTTCACAGTCTGCAGAAGTTCCTATCCATAGTCACCTGGTGACAAGGCAGGGTGGCACGGCAGAAGGCACAGTAGAGGTGGCTTGCGCGTGGCCTGGATAGCGGGAAGCAGAGAGACGGACCAAGGGAGGTAGAAGGGAGACAGACGCTTCCAGGCCACGCCCCTCGGGACCCGCCTCCTCCAACCAGCTTTCCCTTCCCAGATCACATTTATCGATAGAAGTGGATTAATCCACCAATAAGTATCCTGCATCCGTGATCCAGTTACCTCGCAAAAGGCCCCCCCCGCCCCCCCCCCCCACCCCGGTTCATGCAGGAGGCTTTAAGGCCACATCCAGATGCAAATCATAGCATTCTGCCCCGCCCCAAATGACTCACGCCCATCTCTTTATGCAAAATGTGTTGAATTCAGTCCCAAGAGTCAGCGAAGTCCTAACACTTGTAGCATTGCTAAAAGGTCCAAGTCCAAAGTCTCCTCTGAGATTCAAGATAAACTCTTAGCTATGAGTCTTTGTGAAACCAAAGCAGAAGTTAAATGCAGCCAACACATAAAGGTGCAGGGTAAATATTTCCAGTATGAAAGGGAAAAACACAAGGATAGATAGCAATGGGGCCAAAGCAAGACCAAAACCCAGGAGGACAAACACTGCACCCTAAAGTTCCAGGTCTGGCACCATGGACAAATTATGGTGAGATGTGAGCTGTGAGGGGCTTCAGTGTCCCTGCCCCTCCTATGAGGCTGCAGTCGTAGCCCTCGGGGATTCGCCATTCAGGGGCCTCTGCTCGCTCCTTGCAGCTTTCCTCGATGTTCCACCCTGCTGGCTTTTCCAGCATCCTTGGCTTTCCAGCTCACCTCTGCCTTCACACTTGCAGCTTCTCGCATTGCTGTCTCAAAGACGCACTGCCTGACCTCCCAAGCCTTCATCAGATATCGGGGTGGAACCTTCTGAGACCCTGTAACTGTTGCATTCTGCATAAACCTAAAATGGTTACCAGAGTTCTGGGCTGCTGTGGAGTTCTTCTAGAAATTCTTTCTAGTTCTTGTTAGAAAGAACTGAACAGAGCAGGTACAAAATTAATGAGGGTTTACATTTATTAAAGGCAGGATAAAAACTATGTTCTGTAGAGCATGTGTGAGCAAATTGAACTAGGAAAGGATGAATGCTTTTCAAAGTGAGGACAGGCCACTGAGAAAGGGCACAGTGGCCACATGGTTAATGACCTAGGCCATGCTATCAGGAACCTGCTTGATTGTATGCTAGAGGAATTGAAGACAGCATTGTTGAATTGGGCCCAGGTGCAGGGTTTGGCTGTATGGATCCTGGATCTCTGTGATTGACAGGTCATGCCTACTTGTCTGCTGGCCATGCCCCAATGTCCTTCCTTGAGACTAGCATCCAAACGGGTGACACCAAGATCTGCCACCAGGTAGACTGCAGCTGAGCCCTTTTGCCTCTTTCTGGTAGCTGCAAAGCCTGTGTGTACCTGGGTGGTTAAGCATGGTGAACTGAGTCCTGGGGAATCTATTTCCATTCTGAAGTCTCTTCCCTTCTAGAATATGGTGTCCTGGGTCTCTTCGCTCAGAGGAAAGTTTTTTGTCTTTGCAAATTTGAGCCTTTGAAGTGTGGAGCTTTACTGGCTCCTTACATGTGTTCAAGGCACACATCTATCTTCCTGTTGTAAAGTACTTGAATTGTTCCTAGTGCTAATTTTCCTAGCAATCAAGCTCTCCTGTGCTCCCTCTCTGCAGGCCCCAGCATTGTCAGGGCTTCCTTTATGGCCAAATTCAAATCCCTAAGCCATTCAGCCAAGCTGTTTGCTCTGGATTCTTAGGTGCCTTGAAATTTCCTCCCTCAGGTTAATTAGTCCACTGCTCTTAAGTTCAACCTTCCTCAGGGTCTCAGAACAGCAGCAAAATGTAGACGAATTTTCTGTTGGGGCATAACACACTTGGCCTGGGATCCAGTTGGCAGTGGAGGCCTCATTCCCAACTGAAACATCCTGAGTCTGGTCTTCACCTCTCTGTGTCTCTATCAAGATTCTGATCTTCTGAGCTCTGACTGAAATCTCCCATCAAGCTTGTCTTAGAACATTCTAGAGCCACTTCTCTAACTGGAATCTCTGAACCTTTCCAAAGTCCTACTACCACCAGCCAGTTCTTAAGGCTTCTGAACCACATGGTCAGGAAGTATCACAGGGACACCCTCACTTTTCTGGTACAAAGTACCTGACATGCATAATGCTAAGGAGGAAACATTTATGTTGGTTCACAGTTTGTAGAGGTTTCAGCCCACAGTCAGCTAGATCTAATGCAGGAAGAGCTCATAGCATGGTGGTCAGAAGTAGAGAGAAAGAAAGATTGAGGGAGGAATGAGGCTGATAGAAA
Source organism: Capromys pilorides (assembly GCA_004027915.1). Taxonomy (NCBI): domain Eukaryota; kingdom Metazoa; phylum Chordata; class Mammalia; order Rodentia; family Capromyidae; genus Capromys; species Capromys pilorides. Next base: position 9,026 of record PVKN010042170.1, read on the forward strand.
CTTCCAGGCTATAGCTCTAAGGATCCACCTCCTTTGGCCAGCACCCACTTCCCACATCACACTTACCTACAAACTCACGAGAGAGGATAGAGCTAATCCACCTATGCATAGCAGATGATCACCCTGGCCCCACCCACGAAGCTTTAGGGGACAGCGGGATATCAACCATAGCAGGTTTCTTTTTCTCGCTTTCTACTTTCTTTAAGTACATGCACAAGCACTTTTCTTTTAAACTGGCCAACTCATTCCATTGCAGCAATACTATTCACTGATGTCAATTTTGGGGATGCAAATGACATAAGAAGTAAATATAATGTGGATTAAATGATAACTTTTATGAGAAATCATGTTATTTAATATAAACTGTACTAGTGTACCAATAACATGGCTTAAAGCTGTAAATTTTCTTTCTAAAATCATACAAGCAAGTCACTTTTAGGGTTAATTTTATAGCACTTTTATTAGTACTTTTTGAGGGGGTTGGTAAAAAATTAATTGTGTCATTAAATTGAAATATTAATATTGCATATGAAGGCAAGGCATTTTTAGAATCTAACAATAGCTTAAATATAACTCTTAAGATGTCAGAAGACTTACTATTAATTATTTAGAGAGATAAATAAGATCTTCAGGGATAGGGAGTCTTTGCCTGGTTTGGGGATACTTGCCAAACTCCACCAACAGTGCTCAGCATATAAGAGATGCTCATTAAATATTTGTTGACTGATGAGTTCTATTTCTTTATAACTATCTCTCTTTACATCTATGCATGGCTTATGCAATCATAATGACCTAGCATAAAACATTTATTTCTGCCTCACTGTGATTTTTGTTGGTGGGAGGCAGATATTTTGGGTGTTTCTACTTTGAAGAGCTGAAGTTTCCGCTGGGTATGTAATCAAAATCCTAAAAATCTAGATGTGAAGTCAAGCATAAGGCAGCCCGATACTGGCTGTAGGTCTGAGCTACTCAGTTCAGCATTTTCAGTTGCACAAGCAGTGTAATTTCTCTCTACATTGATTTTTCAATCAGTTCTGATTTGACTGAGACAGTCAAAGAGGTTATATACTTGGCTATATGCTCCTAACTTTGTGATAGGAACTTATAGAGCAAATCCTTTTGTATGAGAAAACGTAATTTTTCTCCCTTAGGAAAGACCTAACGTGTTTCTGTTCTTGAAAAGTTTTGTTATACCAAGACTGCCAAGTGTGTAGTATTTAGTCTCTCTTCCCTCAAATACAGGTGTGTGAAGCAAACAACAGTTCTTCCCAGGGTTTCTGGATTTCCTCCCTCCCTCCCTCCCTCCTCCCTCCCTTCTCTTCCCTTCTCCTTCCTTCCTTCCTTCCTTCCTTCCTTTTTTCCTTCTTTTTCTAACTGGGACTAAGGCAAGCAAGCCTGTTCTTTTCT
>PVKN010042171.1:0-10387 GCA_004027915.1 Capromys pilorides
GAGGAAGAGGAAAGCAACAGAAGAAAGAATAAAAAAAGAATTATTTTAATTTTTTTTATATATGGCATATATAGTTTATATTGGGTTTACATACATGGGGCATCTCAGAAGGTATCATAAGTAGTACTATTTGAGCTTAAACATGTAATCAGTGAGGAGATATATAAATAGCATAGTTCATGCAATTGTTAATCTAGAGGAGAGGTCACTGAAAATCTTACTCTTTCTGGAAACATTTTTACTTGATTGCACATCTCTTCAAATTATATTTTCTCTGGCTTTTTAACATGGCTTGAATTGTTATTGAAAACTAGTGATATATTGGATAATAGAAACTGGGTAAACTGTCTATTAGTTGGATGTTTTATATTAAGAGTGGGACTCTATAATGGTTTTTGTTTGTTTTTTGTTTTTTCATCTATAAAGGTCAGAGGCTTCAGTTTCCTCTAGTGTGTTTGCTTCTGTCTTTGTGTTTGAGCTTCCTTAGAAACTACATTTAAATAGTTTTTTGTGCTTTCAGTGATAATTCACTGTTCTACTGAAGTCTAGATAACAACTTTAACGTAACGCTGTAATGATATGATTAAACTTCAATTTTTGTTTTGTTTTGCTTTTTCACTATCTATGTCTGAACTGATTTTCACAAGTATTTCTCAGACGCTTTTCTACCTTAAGTGTGATACAAAAATTAGAGCACTGGGAGTTGGGAAAGTTTCCTTCTTTTACATTGGATGAGACTCTAGTAGAGTCATTCCCCTTGTCAGGGTTGCTTTCGTCAGGATGACAGTCTGAATATATTTTTAAAAAATATATTTATTTATTTATTTATTTATTTGATACAGTCTTGATACACAGCTCAGACTCATAGTGATCCTCTTGTCTCAGCCTCCCCAGCTCTGGGATTATAGGCATGTGCCACCACGCCTGATTTCAGGTCAACACAGTGCTCCCATATTTCCCTGACCAGCACTTCATGCATTACTAGAAATTGAACTTGGGTCCTTGCACTTGCCAGGCTTTTATTTTTTGGATATGTGGGACACATTTGTGACTGTATTATATGTGTTTGTATTCTGAATTAAGTTACTATAAAATATTTTTATCCTTTCCAACCTTGCTTTGGAGATTTGCTAACTTGTATACTATTTGTTCTAAAGCTAATCTCCTCACAGAGGACCTCATGTTGAGAAGGATACTCAGTACTTTTTGAGTTCATCCAGGGAAGTGTCATAATTGATCCTTTGGATATAAATCCATGGCTGATGAGAGAAACAGCACATGGGCCTGTCCTTGCACACCATATCATGGAAATCAGTGTGATACAGAATCAAAAGTGGCTAACTTAAGAGTTTTCTCTTTCTTTCTTTTTTTTTTTTTTTTTTTTTGTGTATTTGGTTGTTGCAGGGTCTCACTATGCAGCTTGGACTTATGGTAATCCTCCTGCTTTCAACTTCCCCAGTGCTGGAATGGTAGGTGTGCTCCACTACACCCTCACTCCGACAGGCTCAGCTCACCCTAAGTGTGGGGCTGGTGTGGTATGTGGTGCCAGGTAATCAAACCGCTGTCCCTGTGCTTGCCTAAGCTTGACTAAGCAGGCACTGTAGTATATTGAGGTATCTCACCAGCCCAACCTAGAGTTTTCTTAAGAAGCTAAGATACTCCAATGAGAATAGCAGGGAATGATAAACTGAAATTATCATCCATGTTTTAAAAAAAGTAAGGTTCAAAGAGGTTAAATGACTTATTCAAGATCAATCAGCTTTAAATGCAAGAACCACTATTTGAATCCCATTTAGCTTGACGTTAACCTCATTTTTAAATCAGCAATTTAATTGGAGAGATGGCAGCAGAATGACATATAACTAATTGGATGTTCAGGGCTTTCTAGGAGAATTTCACTGTCTCCCAACTATATTATGTGCATTTTTATATCATCTTCTCATTCTGGTTGAAGCTTATACCTAGAAAAAGATGCTGAGAAAGTTAGACATCATCACTGTGCAGGTGTGGGGATGGGTTAGGACTTTGGAAGGCAGGTGATTAGAGAGGTAGAGAAGATTTCTAGGCCTGTTGGGACTGTTTCTGAGAGCACTTTGTAGGTTTAACGGAGCATCCTAAATGAGTAGCAGTATTTACTTTCTTTTTCTCTTTTATGTATTTAGTTGTTGCAAGATCTCACTACACAGCTCAGACTCATGTTGAATCTCCTGCTTTCAGCTTCCCTAGCACTGAGATTATAGACATGTGCCACCAGATAATGGCCGGCTCAGCCTGACCTGGGGGTGGGGGCTGGCATGGCATGTGGTGCCTGGCATGAACTGTGGTCCCTGAGCTTGCCTAAGTAGGTGTTTTAGTCCACTGAGCTATCTCACCAACCTAGCAATATTTATGTTGAGCATAGTCTAAGGGGGGGGGGTAAGGCACTATAAGTGAAGACCATGGTAAGGACAGCTTCTTCCTTAATTCAAAGGGTCATGGTAGGATGAAATCATAGGCAGACACATTTTTTATTTTTTAAAGTTTGCTTTCAGTCTGGAATCTCCTATGTGGCATCTTTTTTTGCCTACTCCAAACATGTTAGTGGTACTGTGAATGTGAGTCTCCTACCCTTTTATAGTAGGATGAACGTAGATCACAGAACCAGTAGGGATCTTTCCCACCAATTATCATACGAGTGTAGAGGAATATAAAGGCCTTATTTGATATGCTGAACTGCAACAGATGTGAGAATATTGTTGGAGGCCAACATGAACATCTTTCCTACTCCTATGCAGGAGGGCATGATGTGGTCAGTGTCTTGCATGAGCCACACCTGAAAGATAGCAACTATGTTTAATAAGCTTCTTAATTAAGACATTCCTGTAATGAATATAAATTTTGTTTTATAGACCAAATAATTCTATTATGTTTCCTAAATTAATATCTTAGCTTGTGTTCCCCCCAAAGCTGACTAAGTCAAGGATTCAAGTGCAAGTGCTTTCAATGTGATAATCCTGGGAAGCAGTCATATGGGGGAAGAGAAGTGAGACAAGAAAAGGAGGACAGGCAGTAAGAGTCTTGCTGCTGTGCATAGCTGGAGTGGCGTCTCTGTGGGAAATCTTGAGGGCCAATGTGAAAGTATGTCTACATCAGAAGAGAAGGCAAGTGGGGTTTTATATATACATTTTTATTCTTTTAGTTAGTTGTGGATGTTAATCCCAGAGGATATTAATTCTAGACAGTTCTGGCCTGGCTCTGGGTGGTGACAAGAGCTCAGGAAGCCAGACAGAGCCCAGAGATGAAAAGGTACAGGGATAGCAGGATTAAGGGGAGCAGCTATGACCTAAAGTGAACGGGTAGAAGTAGAGCGAAGAAGAGTCTGCTTCAGGTTCACTGTGATGAGTTTCATCACCTGTGACAGAGAGTGCTAGAAGAATCCAGTGTTTCTGAAATGGTCTCAGACTTCCTCCGCATTAGAGCTTTGAAAAAAATGGTAGCAATAACTCACTATCATGAAGGGATACCATTACCAACAGGTGATATAGGAGGCTGAATTTTGAATGGCTTGTCGGAGTCTTAGCAGTCTGTTTGCAGAGGAAAAGCAACCATTGTGGAGATCAGAGGAGGCTTTTTCATGGAATACCTCACTACTGTTTATGTACTGACACCTACTCTTTCATGAAAGTGCTTTCATGTGTGATGTCCTGCTTGATGTGATCTACTTATTTGCCTTCTGGAATTTGGCCTCAGTTCAATTTCCTTTTAGTCATTTTCTGTTCAGCAATTGTGTTGGCTGGATAGTTGGAGTCTTTTTAGCACAACTGGGAAGGCATAGAAGCTTCTAGATAGGTATAAGTCTTTAAAAATGTAGGAAAACAGCACAAAGTAAAAGACAAAGTCTGGGATTATAATTTTTGATCTGTATAGATTTTGCTTCCATCCCTCATTCTTTACTCACCCAAATCTATGGCAATAAAATATGGAGACAAATGAAAGTCAGGAAAGAGGAGAGAGAAAGAGAGAGAGAGGAGAAAGAAAAAATTAAGGAAGCCAATTCAAAGTGAGTAGAATGAGGTGATTAAAAGAGAGGATTATGCTGTAACTAGGGGCTAATTGCATCTCTCTTTGACCCTCAAATCACCCATAGAAGGACATCGGATCCTGTAGAAAGAATTGAACAGTAACACATTCAAGATATAGATGTCATCAGCTGGCTTTTTGTAGGGATTCTTCATTCAAGCTCCCAAATTGAAAGTCATCTGGGGAAATGTGATTATAAGATACATTCTCTCTACTTTCTTGCCCAGACACTGCCAATACCACAGGCTCTATCAGCGCAGGACAAATCTTAGAAAATTTGATATAGAGACTAAGAGTTGGGGTGCCTTGTTTAAAAGCTGTCCAGGTTTTGCTAACTTTGCTTGTTGGACTTGGTTTTGAAGCACCCACTGTATCCCAGGGACATTTTTAGGCACCTGCAATAAAATATTTAACAGGAAAATCAATTCAAATTCTTTTGGGACTTGTATTCTGGTCACACAGGCAGAGTGCAAATTATAAAGACAGTTATACCACATTTTCTGTCCTTAGTTTCCTCCATCATCTGAAATACAGTTAAGCCCATCTCAAGTGAGAGTCAGATGACCAAAGATCGAATTGATGAAAAGTTGTAAAGCAGTTTCTCATTACTTCCTGCATAATTTCCTTAGGAGACGAGGCTAGATTCAGAAGAGACAGCTCAGGGGAGTGCCTTGGATTTCAGTAGCCTGAATCGATAGAGTTCTCCAAGAATCTGGCCCAAGACCGGGTACATTTCTATGCTCTGGACAAAGTTCCTGTAGCAGGGGTTTTCAAAGATGTTTGGAAGTCTTCATTCATTTTTGCCTTGTACCTACTGAAGTTAAAAGAGGCCCTGGGCCTAAGTTTTGTCATTCAACTGGAGCTCCCTGCTGCTTCTTTACTTCAAGGGCCCGAGAGCATTGCCTGCAGTGCCCAGTAGTGTCCGGATGTGCCTCCAGATTCAGACATTACTGTCCCTGTTTTTGCTGCTTTTCATTTCCTTTTCTTGTCTGCTGGGCTTTTGAAATACATATTGCAGCCACTTGTTGCTCTGTTTTCTAAGCTGCCTTGAACTGCTGCCAGAGGCTGTTGCCAGAGGAGCTAATGACTAAGTCACTCTCTTTTCAGCCTCTGGCAAAACTGGGAATTCACTTGAAGATGGGGGCAGCAAAGGCTCAGCCATCCTGAACCAATCAGGAAACCACAATAAAGTGCTGACCAGGGAGTCAGTCGCTCACCCTCAAAGCCCTGCGCTGAGCTCAGCTTGGAGGTGACAGCCAGGCTGGGGATGCTCTGGTTCGCTCCTGCAGAACCACATCAGAGGCAGAGACTCAGGAAAAAAGGCTGGCTCGGCAGCCTTGGGGGTAGAGGTGGAACCCAGGGTCAATGGGGGAAGACCAACTCACTGTGTTTCTGAGCCAGAAAAGACCAGAGAAGAGCATATTAATACCAGACATGAGTTAAAGCAGGAAAAAGCAGGTAAGGCAGATTACAAATGATGATAATAAATAATAGCTAACATCAACTTAGACCTTACTATGTTTGGGGTTTATCCAAAAGCTTACAAGGTCCTACCTCTTTCAGTCTTTTCAGGGACCCCATGATGTAGCTCTATGATTGTTCTGTGTTCAAAGGAGGGAACTTAGGCATAGAGAGACTTAGTTGCTAGGGGCCTGATTTTGCACACTTGATTCATGGTTTGGTAGACAAATCCCTTTCATTTGTCATCCTGCATACTATGTACTTTCCTAAGATGATCACTATCAGGTTGTATTGAACACCTATACTAGCTCAGAATAGAGTAGACATAAAGCAATCCTGTACTTGCTCTGGTTGATTCCAGTGGTCATGTACTACTGTCTTTAGCCACACACTTTGACATGTTCTTGTGTTGACTTTTGCATTGCAGTGTTTATGAATATTTGTGCTACAGTGGGTCCTTATTTCCTGATTATCTTTTACTGCCATCCCTCCATTAGATATACTACTACCTAGAATGTGCTTTCCCCATTCTTTTGGGTCTTACCTGTCCTTCAAATATCTGCTATCGTTTCAAACATTGCCCAGCTTCATTAAACTTTCCATTAGTTTTCCAAACATGTTTCTTCTTCCTTCTCTAAACTAGGGTGGGGGTGGAAGCAGGCAGCAAGGGGAATTTTACCTCTTATTTTTTGGTATTGGCATTTCATTGTAATTATACAAAAGTGTCTTTATCTTATCCCTCTTGGTTTCACTCACATATCATGACACTGTTTTAAAATAGTTTATGGGTTATGGAAACAATTTTGTAAAGAGAATGATACAGCAGCAGTTTCAAAGACAGCCCACCAGCCCCCAGAACAGGATTACCTTCCTTCTGTAATCCCGTCCACCTGAATGTGAGCAGAATCCCAGACTTGCTCCTAACCAATAGAATTAGCAGCACTGGTGAGTTGTTGAGTTATATGAGATTTTGAATTTCAACTTGCTAAGCTCTGCTGACTTTGAAGCCAAAAGCTATGCTGAGGAGAGGTCTCTATGGAGATGAACTGAGTTGAGGCTACAGCCAGTAAGAACCTTGGACTCTGAATATGTTACAGTGATTATGGGATAAAATTCCTCCACGGATCCCATAAGGCGGGAAGAAGATCCTTCCATACCCCCTCTTCAGATGAATCTTCAGCCCTGAGTAAAACAGTTTTTAAAATTTTTATTTGCTTATTTATTTATTTTTTCGTATAGGGTCTTGCTACGAAACTCAGACTAATAGTGACCCTCCTGTCTCAGCCTTCACAACACTGAGATTACAGGTTTGTGGCAACAGATCCAGTTCTAGTGGCTGGCTGGGTGTGGGGCCAGCACTGCATGAGTACTGGAGAATGAACTCAGATCCTTGTACTTGCCAGGCAGGCACTTAGATTGCCAAGCTATTTCCCTAACTCTTGCTTAAACTTTTGATTGTACTTTAAGATACTCTAAAACAGGAAATATGTCTAAAGTACAGCAAGTTCCTGATCAACAGAAATTATGAGGTGATAAATTGTGCTATTTTAACCCATATGGTTTGTAGTAATTCACAATGCAATGGTAGGTAGATACTATAATGGCTGTTCAAACAGTTGTTTGGAGAGACCTAGATTTGACTGAGAACCAGTGTGGATGACCACTTGAGTAGCTCTCCTTGAAAGAAGAGCAACTGTCTCAATTTTGACTGAGCCTGATCCTATTTCCTCATGTATAGAGCTAGCCATATACAGAGCTGGCTAGGACTTCTCATGATCCTTTTAACTGGCATTAAGCAGTGTGTGTCAGTCTAGCCGAGGTGCTGGTGGTAATTTTTGAAGATGGCATACATGTTTCCCTGATAATCCACACATACTGCTCTCCAACTTGATCCAGGTCAAGACAGGACGAAGAGCCAATGCTCTATGCTGTCAGCTGGGATTGAAGCTTGAGATAGAGGCTATGACTTCCTAGGGCTTGAAAGATTACACATCAGAGCTGAAGCACCAGAGCTCCAAAATATTAGATACTATCTCAATAGCATGATACAAATTACTTCCTCTGCATATCCTCTCTGAATATGATGGAGGTACATGCAGGCCACCTACCTAGCCCAGATCACAGTGCTCACTTTCTTCACACAATTCCCTTTCTCAAGTCACTCCCCTTTTTACAATGAATAAAATATGGGTGCAGCCCTGGGTTGCCCTCTTTGTTCTGGAAAGACATCTTCATGGTTGGACTTAGGGCCCTTGATTCCCCAATATATCTATCTATCTATCTATCTATCTATCTATCTATCTATCTATATATCTATATATCTGTCTTAGTGTCTTTGTTATCACCATAGGTTGTGCTCGGAGTGGTAGATTGGAATCACCTTGTTGGAATTCCAATAATGTGTTTTTAGGATTGTAAGTTTAGACTTTTTGGGCTGAGACAAGAACCAGGAAGGGACTCTGACAAATCAGAATTAAAGGAAGCTAAAAAAAAGTAAGTGGTAGCATTCCAAATGAGAGCAATGAATGAGAAATGACTTCATGCATGTAAACATCCCAGACAAAAGCTGGAGAAGAACGTAAGGGAGAAGACAAGGAAGGAGTTACAGAAGATTGTCCTGAATCTGACAACATGAGGCTAAATGAAAAACAGGATGACAAGGAGTCATGGGACAGTGAGGGGGATGCACTTTTATTAAAATGAAGAGGAAATTGAAAAGGAAGATGCTACATTCATATCAGAAAGCTTTGATTTTTAAAATCATATTCTCATGTTATCTGCTGAAAGGAAGACAGGAGAAAGAGTAATTGGCCCATCTATTACCTCAGCCAAAGGGCCCTAAGTTCAACCATGAAGATGTCTTTCTGGAACAAAGAGGGCGACCCAGGGCTACACTTGTGCTTTATTCAGTGTAAAAGGGGGAGTGGCTTGAGAAAGGGAATTGTGTGAAGAAGGTGAGCACTGTGAGCTGGGTTAGATAAGTGGCCTGCATGACCTCCGCCATATTCAGAGAGGATATGCAGAGGAAGTAATTTGTACAATTTCTCTATGTTGATAACATTCAAAATCCTCTCTGTTACTTACTTTGGAACATTATATGGTGTGCTTGGGCCTCAGGACCTCTGTGTGAGTGGTTTTATTACTACCCACATTTTACAGGTAAGAGGCAAAATGTGCAGAGAGATCAAGTTGCTGATTATTTGCTGATTTTCATCAGTTCAGAAATAGCAGAATTTAGAAATGAATCCAGGTCTTGGTGTCACATTATGTTGATGTTCTGGGAGATTTCCTAGCTCAGACCATGGGGGACAGGTACTCTCTGCAAGTGTCATTTCATGATCCTGCATCCAAAGTACCTTGGGGACTGTTATGAAAGACACGAAAGGTCTAACCTTAGGTGGAGGAAGTTGTCTACCCTAGAAGCTAGAAGTGGGCAGATATAGACTAAAGGCAGGCAGATCGACCAAACAATGATCTCAGGTCCTACAAAAATGTAGGAGGACAGTATGGGTACCTTTCACACTGTTGGTGTGAAAGTTTTACCAAAAATGATGCCAGGATTTTCTGAGAAAAAGTAATGGTATGTTCACTCAGCTCATGAGGCCAGGGTAGGGAGAGCGAAATCCTGGAATACTAAGAAACAGTCTTCATGTGATACAATAAGAACTCTGGCAGCAACTATGCCTTTTTGACTTTCCAATCTCAGCGTATCACTCTGCTTAGCACTTAATAGGTAGTTTATAAATATGTGCTGAATGAGTAAATGGGTGCAGGCGTGACTGTGTATGGTCTCTGAACGGTCTTATTTTAGTCTCTTGGATAAGCAAACATTCCAAAGACTACCACTAGTGAGACAGCACGCACACATCTCGGGGAGTGAAGGCCCAAGAGACGTCCACAGTTCATGCGTCGTCCGTCTCCTTTCCTGGCTGCACTCTCTAGTTGCAGAGTAAACCAACCTCCTCTCCTCCTCCCCCTTCAGGGAAGGGGGAGGCCAGCTCCAATGGCCTTGGTCCCGGTTTGCTTGTATAATTAATGTGGGATTTTTTCCTCCTCTAGTAAAAAATGACCTTGTCAAACCAGAGACAACAAAATCTTGGTTACTGAACGATTGTGGGCTCCCTGCTGGGATGGCATCCTGGGCCCTGCAAAGAGAAATCTAATAAAATCAGTGTCAGGGGCTCCCTGGGTGCCAGGTCCCCTGTCGCCTGACCCTATGATCCCAATTTATTAGCCAAGCCCAAGCAAGCAGACAAACCTCGCTGGCTCCAGACAGGAGACTTCCAAGCCAGAGCTAATGTGGGGGCTGGGACCAGGTTTCAGCAGAAATGACAAGGGAAATGACAGGAGGTGCCAGCCTGACCAGAGAGCCTGGGGAAACCCTATTCAGAGGCTATTGCTGCCTTGACAAGGCTGGTTTAACTTGGTGGAGGAATGGTGTTTGGATGGCCCTTTGGGAACCTGTGGTTTCCCTCCCCGCACCCTTTCCCCCCCCCCCCCTGCACTGTTATTAGCAGGGCCATGGACTTCATGCCTTGCATGAGCTGTGTTCCTGGGAGTCAGCAGGAGTCAGTAGAGAACAGCCAAAGACTAATATCTGCATGGAGTTTTCATTTTGTAAATTGAGCACTAATTCATCCACAAAGGGGTTTTAAATGTGCACTCACTATTTATTCTCCCTTGTAACCCAAACACTGTGTGATGGGAAGCACTGGTTAACATTGTTCATGAGTCTCCTTACCTCTTGTTAGCTGAATGCTCTGAGGCCAGTCATTTAACTTTTTCACCTGTAAAATGGGATAACAAAACTCTTTTCATATGGTGAGGATTATAATTTAAAAAAAAGAACCATACTAAAACAATCTTT
>PVKN010042172.1:0-10430 GCA_004027915.1 Capromys pilorides
TTGTTGTTGTTGTTGTTGTTGTCTTTTTGAGACAGGGTCTTGCTATGCAGTTCAGGCTGGCCTTGAGCTCACTTTTGTAGCCCAGGCTGGTCTCGAACTCGCACTAATCCTCCTGCCTCAGCCTCCCAAGTGCTGGGATTACAGGTGTGCACCATCTTTTCTCTTTTTGAGACAGGGTCTCACTAAGTCACTGAATACAATGAGTCACAGAATACTCTTTCTGTAAAAAGTACATAGAGCTGGGCATGGTGATGCAAACCTATAATTGTAGCACTCTGGGAGGCTGAGGCAGGAGGGCTGCAAGTTCAAGTCCAGCCCAAGCAACTTGGAGACTCAGCGAGACCTCATCTCAAAATAAAAACAAAATAAAAAATAGGGTTTACTTCAGCCATACAAAATAAGAGAGCTTGGGATGTAGCTCAGTACAAAGGTCCTCACTCCAATCCCCAATACCACAAAAACAAGTGCATGGATCCCAGGTGACAGTTACCTGGGCTTCTTTCTAGAAGCTTCCAGAGAAACAGGGGTAAAAAATAACTGCACCCTCAGTTAGAAAGGCAGCACAGGTTAAAATCCCATGCCCTGCAATGGCCCCACTGCATTTCTCCCTGGACTCGGGAGGCTCTCCAGAGCCCCAGTTTCCCTCTCTGTACAGCAGGTTGACGGCAACACTTTCGTTATGGAGACCAGCGATGGCTTTGCTGGGGATTTGAGGCAGGGCCAGGGCGGGCAGTGACAGGGAGGCGGGCTGCGCAGGAGGAACAAAAGCTTCAGGCTAGCCTTTGCTTTCGCCAGGATGACACAGCTGTCTCTTCCAGGCCTTTAGGAAAAGGGCTCTGCCGAGTCAGGAAACCTACCTTGGCCAGTTTGGGGCGATGGCTCACACTGCCCTGCTCGAAGCCAACCTCCTGGTGTCACCTATCCCCAGCTGACTCTGACACAGGCCACGGTCTCCACCAGGCACCATGTCCAGAGCCCTGTTGCTGCTGAAACAGGTTCATGGATTCCTTCTGCCACCCCCTGAGGTGGATTCTCCCGACCCCTCACACAGGTGAGCAGAGACTGAGTGGCTTGAAGTCCCTTGCCCAGGGTCCCTATAGCTAGGAACTGGCCCAGCCAGACACAAGGTCCAGCCTTCCGGGCTCCAACACCAGCACCCTCGCCAGAGGGACCCAGGAGGCAGCGCCCAGGGAGCGCACCACACAGCACACCACACAGCAGGTCTCCGCGATGGACCCTGCACTCAGCTCCTCTCCTGACTCCAGCAGGGACAATGAGGGGGCTCCAGACCAGACTTCATGGCATGGTTGAAAAGAGGACAGAGGCGGCTGGCATCTCTGTTAAGCTGATCAGGTTGAGATGCACTGCACAACCTGCTGCACGCAGTGTGGGGATTCCTGTCTGCAGCACCACAAGCCTCATCCCCCAGACTCCTCTGGGTGGTCACTATGGCGCTGGCTCCCGGCAGACAGCGTGTTCACATGTGAGCCTCACAGAGGTAAAGGGAATTTATAAACAAGGCCGAGGAACAGAGACAGGGAGGGGCTCTCTTCCTCTGACCAGCTCAGAACTTTAGACAGAAACCGTGCTCCCCCTAGATGTCCGCTAATCCAGGTCCTGGTAGAGCCCGGTCGATTCTGTACCATAAATGTCCCGACTTCATCTGTTCTACCCGAGTCTACCGCCACCTCTGCCCTCATCCTCCAGGACAGCTCCCCTCGGCGCTACAGCGGCCTCCTCCCTGGCCTCGCTGCCTCCCCTCCTGGCTGCAGAGGCCACTTTGTCCTATACAGGTCCATCTTATCACCCTGGTCAAACTGAAATCCATTTGGGCATGGTGGCCCATGCCTAACGCTGAGGAGGCTGCGGCAGAAGGGTCGACAGGACCCCAGCCTGGGCCCCATAGTGAGCGCAAAGCACCCTAACCCACACAAGAAAAAATAAAAATGAAACTCAGCCACGACACCATCAACCCACCAAAAAAAAATCCCTCTTCTCGCCTGCCCTGGGCTGTTTCAGGACACCAAGGCCCAGGGTGACTAGCTCGAGATTGCTCCCTGAACGCTTCTGATTGTGCTCACTGTGAAGGCCTGGTTACCGCTGCCCAGAAGCACCTCATCTCCTGAGCCTTGGTACCCTCCGTTCTTCCCCCTTCCTCCCTCATCTAGTGTCTGTGGCTCATCAACTGGTAGATTAGTGTGGCCTCCCAGGCCTCTGTGGTGGCCCCAGTCACCACCATGCTATCCAGCACTGGGACCCCTCTTCCCGCAGCAGGACTGGAGGCCTCAGGCAGGCACACAGGGGGTGGGGGGTGGGGGGTGGGGTCCCAGGGCTCCAGCTGGCAAGCCAGAGGGGCCCCAGTCGGCTGCTGTGGGAGGTGTTTGCTCCTACCATGTGCTACCCAATGTCTTCTTATTTAATCTGTATTGTTGTTCTCATTTCTCCCTTGTGGGAGGGAGCTAAGGTTTGGGGAGAAGTCAGGTGCCCAAGGCCCAAGGGCAACGATGTGCAGGGCAAACCTGACTCCTGTGCAGCCAGATTCCGCCTGCTGAGAACCCAGAGCCTTGACCAACCCCATAAGGCAAGGATGCCCTGAAAATAGCACCTGGGAGAGACAGGTCAAAGGAGCTGTGACCATCAGCACAGGGTGCTAGGGCTGGAACAACTCCAGTTCCTTCTCCTGTGCCTCAGTTTCCTCACCTGTGAAATGGGCATGGCAACACCCACTACAGCACACCAACATCTTCAGCTATAGCAAAGGAGATGGAGTAAGGACTTGAGACCCCTGGCTTATCCAGGAGCAGCCAGGTAGCAGCAGACTGGCAAAACCCAGGCCAACTATCAGCGCCTTCAACCCCTGACTGTCAGTCACTACAGAAGAGGGGCCTGACGCAAGCTCAGACAGCTCATGACCAGGGGTGACAGGCCACCATAAAGACCCCAGGGGCTCAGAGTCCCATGTCCACAGGAGAAAACGGAACATACTCCCAGCCTCCAGGTCCTTCTCCACCACTGGATATGTCAGCCACACCCTTCTCGCAGCTGTTAGGAGGACCTCAGGGGTTCCTGTTCTTGAAGTTTTGATATTTACTGAAGTACTTTTAGGCCTTCATTTTTTTGTTAATTGAACCTTTTATTCTGAGATCATCACAGATTTCACACACAGCAATGACAAAGAACAGAGACCTTTTGTTTCCAATCGCCCCTAATGGTGCCACTTCACAATGAGAGGGCAGAAGTCATAGCCAGGACATTGACACTGACACAACTGAGACACAGAAACTCCTATCATGAAAGGGACCCGTTCTGGTGCCTTTATTTCATTTTAATGTTTTTGACACAGGGTCAAGCTATGTGGTTCAGGCCACCTGGACATCACAGCCATCTTCCTGCCTCAGCCTCCGAGTGCTGGGGCTGTCGGGCACGTGCTAGCATGCTCAGCCTGGTACCCTTTTATAGCCATGCTTACTCCTTCCCTGCCATCCCCACTCTGTGCTCCACTTCTTCAGCCTTGTCTTCTCGAAAATGCAATACAAACGGAAGCAGTACGGGAGCCCTTCGGTACTGGCTTTCTTCACTCGGCACAGCTTCTTCCTGCTTCATCCTACTTGGGGTGTGGGCGGCTTATCCCTCTTCAGTGCGGAGTGTGTCCGTGGCCTGGGTGGGCCACAGCTCCGTCACCAGCACTTTGCTTCCAGTGGCTGTGTTATGCAGAGTCCCAAGGGGACATTTGTGTGCAGGGTTTTGTGTGAACTCAATCTTTCACTTCTCTGGGATGTGGCCCCCTGTTCACTCACTCAACTGCGGTGGGCTGAGCACCCACCTTTTGTAGCACTGCTCTAGACAGGAGCATAAAGACGCACAGCCCCTGCCGTCCTGGCTGACCGTGAATAACTGGGCAGATGACTCGCAGCAAAGCCTAGTCTACAAGACACAGGAATGGAAGCAGTTCGCCAAGTCACATCCAAATTAGCAGCCGCTCAGGCAAGCCAGTCAGAAGCTGGGCCTCTCGGCGCATTTTCTCAAGGAAAATCATTGCTGGTTTAACACCTATGGCCTCCAGACAAGCGACCAGTCAGTCAGTGGATGAGGAAACTCCATGGTAACTTTGTATCCAGGGTGACTTTTTTAGGAAATTCCGTTAGAGCAGGAAAAAATAATCCTACAATGTTCCCGCTTCAAACAAGGGGTAACTCTTCCTGAGCGCCATCCTTGCTTAGCACCATTCCACGACTTTTACATGTGGCACCACTTTTAATCTTCACAAATCATAAATCATTCCCTGGGATAACCACATTCCTAGCCCCACTTTACAGAAGAGGAAACTGAGGTGCCAAGGGGCTGGGAAGACAGAGCCAGGATTTGACCTTCAAGTACAGAAGGAAGAGGAGTTCTCGTCCTCCCTGGCTCCACACCCAGGTCTGGGAGGTCAAGTGTCTTTCTCTCTGGGGCACAGCAGGCTTCATTAAAAGCCCTGGGCAGAGACTGTTTCCAATATAAATCAGACAGTTCCTCATTAACTATGAAAGATCTAAACGCTGATCACCTCAATCAATACGTTCTAAGCTCTCATCATTAAAAAAAGAAATCATCGGGTCAGCTGAACACGTTTCCTTTGATCAAAATTTTCCCCCCAGATGCACCTGAGGCCACACAGTCCTAGGTACCGGGAGCTCAGGGATTTCTCCATCAAACTGCATCTTAAATCTTGACCTCCAGAGCTCCACTGCTCTGGTGACACTGTAAGCCTCAGGCACGGCATATTAAAAAAAAAGGGAATGTTAAACTTCTCGCGTAGCCAATGTCCTTAACAGGAATGGTAGCCATGCTCTTCACTGATCATAGGTTTGGCGGCTGGTGTGTAGGTGCAGGGCGCGGGGGAGTCTATGTGGTGGTTACTGGGGAGAACTCAACTCACTGCCACGCTGCTTCAAGAGAAAGGAGAAGGGCTCTGGGGATTATGCTGCTGTGATGTGGCTGGGCACCAGGTCAGGAGGACCACACGTGGCCCTGACCCCTGATCTCACACCGTTTGCAAGATCTTCCAAACCAATTATGGGCTCAGAAAAGGCTCTCCACCAGCATGCACTGTTCAGAGACTTGCTGGAATGTGAAGGCACAGCAGGGGCCAACAAGATCTCTTAGGACACGAGCTCTGTGGGGGAGACAGACTCTGACCTGGAATCAACAGCCTACACCCAATTACAAGCCGAGGGGAATGCCACGGAGGGCACCAAGCAGTACTGACATTAGAGTAAGCGGGGAGGATGAGCCTTAGCAAAGCTGGAACTGAGGGTACCATCCAGGGGAAGAACAGCCTGGGCACAGGAAACAGCAGGTGAGTGCTTCCAGAACTCGAACGCAGGCAAGAAATCTGATTGGCTTTCCTTCCTTCTACTCTGCCCTTCCCCATTGGCTTCTACAGTGTTCCTCAAAAGTCTGGAACACAGCCCCACCTTCTCAGTCCTCCTCTGGATTTCTGCATGACCTCCCCAGATGGGTGCTGGTGAATGTTTAATAATGGGCTCTCTTGATGTGTGTGCCACATGCCAATTTCTGTGGTGTAACCTTTCTACGCTGACTGAGCCCAAGCCACCCAAGTGACATCACTGGGCAAAGACCTGGGAGGAGATGTGCAAAGTCAGGACTTATGATGGGGGACAGGCCAGCTCCAGGCACTGCTGTTTCCTCTCAGCCTCACAGCACCACCTCCTCAGAGAAACCTCTCCACAGCAAAAGCCTCTCCCTATCCCTATGCTCTCTGGGTGTCCACTACTGGGAAAGAGGAAAGGTTTCTCTGGGCTCGGCTGGGGCGGTTTCAGCCTATGACCCACTGGTCCCATTGTCTTCTCACATCATGAAGGGGGAGGGGGCAGAGGAAGCTGCTTGCCTTGTGGTAGGCAGGAAGAAACCAGAAAGACATGGACCGGGCTCCAATATCTCCTGCAGGGACTCGCCCTCAAGGCCTAAGTGCTTTCTGCTAGGCCGTATCCCCTAAAGGCTCCACCATCTCCCCAAGTGCCACAGGCTGGTCTTTCAGGACCTTCTCGACCAGCGATGATGAGCCTTTGAGAGCTTTCAACAGTAACAGATGGCTCACTGCAGCACGCACGCCACAGGCTCACCACCAATGCTCCACACTCAAACCCTAGCATTCCCCATCCTGGTCACACATGGGAGCATTTGAGCCTCAACTCCCTCCTCTCTTGACTGGAGGGTCACCTCATGAAGGGAGGGAACTCTGCCAGGGTCACTCGCTGTTGTACCACCAGGGCCTAGAACAAGGCCCACACAGAGTGGACACTCAAGAAGCAAAGCAAACAGAGCTGTGTGTCCGGTGCTGCTGGCACACAGAGAAGGCGGGAAGCAGGGGCCAACTCAGCAGGGTCGCTGGAGGCCAGGTGCCCAAGGCCCTGGAGACCCGAGAGGGCTTGGATGCTCCTTCCTGCCACAGCAGAAGCCACTGGAAGGTTTCTACGCAACTATGCAAGGAGGCTGACTCGTGCATTAGAAAGACATTTTAGGATCCTGGGTGGGAACGAGGCTGAGAGAGGCTCAAAGCCGGAGTCCTCACAAAGAGGCTTCCACGGTCACCAAAGGACCACGCCTAAGACACACTCTGGAAGAAGCACCAGACTCCAGGGGGCACTTGGGGACACGGGGGCCCAGACGCCTCCCCTAACTCCTTGCATGCTGCAAGTCCCCTTCTGAACGGGGGCACCAGCAAGCCTGTGTGACAGGTGGGCACCATGGGCCGTCTGCCAGCCGCCCGCCGCGTGGCTCCTCATTATACAGTGCAGCCGCTGCCGCGAAGCTTCGCAGCCACTCTCACACCGCTCTGCTTTTAAAATAGAAGTTTCCTGTGAAAGTGCAAATAACTCATGGCTGAGAGTCCTTAAAACGTTCACAGGTGTTTAAAATGCTATATAATCAAGTTCGCAAAAATATAAAGTGTGAGCGTTAAGATACTTTAATGTTCTAATTAAAACAGACCACTTCTGCCCTGGCTCTGGCTCCTGTTTACTATTTCCGTAATAGCTGGTAGCCTGCTCTGGAAATTTGCTTTTTTAAATTGGGTGGGGGGGTGGTGTAGAGAAAGTTAAGTTTGCTCACCCTGGCAGTATGTTGAGGCACTGAAAATCATGCTCTTGAAAATCCACAGGTTGCCAGCTGCTAGGGTGGAGGCGGGGACATCTGTGCGCCCCACCATCTGTCCCCTTGGAAGCAGAGATGGTGCTGAGCCAGAATGGGAAGCAAAGGATGCGGGGGACCCTACCGTCTCCTGGTTCTGGCAATGTCTCCTCCCCCAAGCCCCTGGTGACCATGCCACACCCGCTTGGCTAAGCCTCACCACCAAGGGCCAGGGGAGAAATCCCGTCACTCCTCCTGAGGTCTAGGGAGATGAACTGAGGCATGGTCAGCCCCCACGAATCCCAGACTCTGACAGGCGCAGCCTCCATGCCTGCACAAACACCACTGCCCCTCACCCTGCCCACTGCAAACTTGCGCTCGGCCTTCTGTTCTTGGTGCGAGGGCTGTCTCCTGTGGGAAGCCTTTCCTAGCTACAGCCACCCGAGATCTGGAGGACATCACTCTTCTCTCACGGTTCTGTGTCAGGGGTGGCTTACGGCTCTGCCACGACAAACATGACCTCGAGTGAGGGAGTTTGCTGGGCTATTGGTGGCAGTCCCTCACTGAGTGCCTGGCTCTTCTCCCAGCCTCCCTGCTGGCTACAAGGCTTCCAACATATGACCCGTGTATGTCTCTTTATGGCACCTGGCACCTTTCATGGTCACATATTACCTGGCACCCTTCCTTGTCAGGCTGTAATCTCCACAGTACCCATTTCATGGGGAAACAGTTTCCTAATGCCTCAACCTCGGGGCCTTCCCTAAATCCGATGGTTGGCCTTTCATTCATTTGCTCATTAATTGACTGACTCATTCATTCATTCACTCATTCATTCATTGAAGAACACCAAAGACGTGCCTTCTCCTGAAGCCTGGAGATAGGCCCAAGATGCCGCAGAGCTGGGGTTTCTGAGCACCTGGCGCCTGGTTGGTGGAGACCAGCCATGCTGGTAAGTTAAAGCCCGCCAGTGTCCAGGACAGGCCCACACGAAACAGCCTCAAACATCAACAGTATGAAAAATGAGGATATCTACGACAGAAGATTCTTGTAGATGCAGCTCTGAACTCCCCACTCCCCTACTCAAACACCTCCCGTGGCTCCTGTGTCCCTGAGTCCTCTCCCTGAGGTCAGGCTCCCATTCCTTCCGGTGAGCTTCTACATCATTCCACACACGGGCCAAACTGGCCTGCTCTGGCCTTCCGGGCTTGCTCTGCCCTTCCTACCCAACCTTCGCTCCTGCTGTCCCGAGAGCACCCGCCTTCTCTGTCCCTGGGCCTGCCAAGCCCTCCAGGTTCAAGGCTGCTTTAAATGCCCGTCCCTTTCCCCATCTCCTGGCTGCTCCAGCCGCCGTCTCTCCTCTGCCTGGGCCCTGGGATCCAGCTTCCCCTGGTCACCAGTGACCCTGCTCATCGTGGGTCACTGCCAATTGCTATTTCTCCTGGACTCTGTGGGAAGCTTTACTTCACTTATCTCTGCCCCAAAAATGCTGAGCAGAGAACTGGCACACAGTAGGTGCCCAAGAGATGTGGAATTAATTCAAATCCCCTTCCTGCAGAAGCTTCAAATCTAGAAAAGCGACTGCAAAGCAATTTGAGCCTTTCATTTTTGGACTGACTCGAAATGCTTCAGGTTCACATTACAAGGTATCAGGATTTTCTCCTTCCTCTCCTTTCTCTTTCCCCTTCAGCTCAGCTGGATAAAAAAGCCCGAACTGGCTCGGTCCACAGTAAGAACTGGGACCTCGATGCTGCCGAAATACCTGCTGCCCCACGGACATCTCCCACTCCCCAGGGATATCCCTATCCTTTGCAGAACACTGATTTCAAACAACAAAATAATGCATGCCGAAAATCTGAGGGCCACCTTGAAAAGGCCAACCACAATCATAACCTTCACCAACCAAAGAAACAGCACGCAGGACTCAGAATCCTGCCCCACGTGGGAGAGTAGCTGCCAGGAGGCTGCTCCTGGTGAAGAGGTGGGGTTGGGTTTCAGGAAGAGCCCCCAGGCCTGGAGACGCAGTCACCAGGGAGCACACAGGGGCACTCAGGTTGTAAGGGGCTGGCTGCCACTGCCCTGCGCCACCTCTCCTGCCCCAGCCTGCTCCAGGCCCTCCCAAATGTCGTGAACACCTGTCATGCTTGGAGATGCAGCCTCCGCCTTTCCCCCTGGGCAGACGACCTCCTGTAACCTGGAGCACAGGCATTAGTCAAGGCCTGGCCAATGTGGAAGCCTCATCCTTCCTGCCAACGGAGGCTCTGAGGTTTTTTTTTTTCCTTTAATTTTTATTTGTTTGTTCGTTTATTTTATGGCTGGCTCAGCCTGCCCTGGTGGTGGGGCTGGTGCATCATGTGGTGCCGGGGATCGAACCGCAGTCCCCGCAGTTGCCTGAGCTTTCCTAAGCAGGTGCTTTAGACCACTGAACCATCTCACCGGCCCTGAGTTTTTAATTTATAGAAATCATAGCAGCACGTGCTGCCTGACAGTAGCTTCTATCCACAAGCAGTGCACTGGGGGTGATTCGCCAGGACGATAAATATCAGTTGATCTTTCCCTCCCAGAAACACCTGCATGCAAAACTTCCCCTACTATTTTCTATAAAAATGAAAATAAGGCGTGTGGCCCAGAGGCACAGCACTTGTCCAGCAGCCTGCCTTCGGCCCTCCATTCAATCTCCAGCCGCACAGACACACACCAAGAAAACATTAATTAATTAAATTTAAAATAAAATTAAATAAACTTTGGAAGAATAAGACAGCCCTTGAGAAAGCTAGACTGCCAGGGGCTGTCTATAAACTATGACTGCGCCTGTAAACTCTGGGAAGAAGAGCTGGAGGCGGAGGAGAGGACGACCCGTTCCCACAGCTGTCAATCATGACAGGTGGCTGACAGGTGGCCGTGGGGAGACCCAGGCCAGCGTCCCACACGCTGACCACACTTCCCAGAAAGACCCGACACCAGGGAGGGTCTCTACTATTCACTGTGTACCTGCAGCCCCAGCGGCCCCATGGGCCTGGTACCGAGAACTCGACACCCACACCACTGAATGCTCACAGCTCTGTTGTTAGCAGCACCATCTCCAGCTCACAGATGAGGAAACAGGCTGGAGCAAGCAGAACGGGCAGCAGCCTCAGCAGCGCTAACTCACGTGCTGAGGGCCGACCCTGTGCCAGGTACTGCACTAAGTGCCTTTCATTATACTGACTTATTTCCTTTTACCAGCAGCTATTTACTGAGGATTTGCTACGTGCCAGATGCTGTATAAGGTGGCTGGAACACAGCGGTAAGCAAAACAGGGG
>PVKN010042173.1:0-10435 GCA_004027915.1 Capromys pilorides
CACACTAGTTTAAATACTGTAAAGTATCTCTCATTTGAGTGAGGTAAAATAAAAATAAAGAGAACAATCAAGGATGGATGGAAGAGGACCAGAGGATGGATCTCCCACAATAGGGAAAATGCCCAAGGAAACCAGGGTGAGCAACACAAAGGAATGGAAGGAAAAATAAGTAGAAAAAAGATGTACCGTGCACAGTGATCAAATACCCCATTTTGCACATAACACAAACATGGTGTGCTGTGGCATGACTAAACCAACAAGAATGAAAATCAGGATAGGGTAATTAGAGGAGGAAGGGAGAGGGAGGAAAGGGGAAATGGGTTAGAAAGAAAAGAAGCTAACTCGAACATGCACATGTCCTGACTTCTCAAGTTGATTGTAAACTGCATGTACTGCAAACATATGCTAAAGTTTTTAAGTTAAAAAAATGTATTAAAAAATGTATTTAGATCCATTTTGTTTTAGTTTATATTCTACTTTAGGGTTTTCTCACCTGACATGATTGGTTTCTTTGTATCAATTTTTTTTCATATATTTGGTTGTTGTAGGGTCTCACTACACAGGTCAGACTCATGGCGGTCCTCCTGTTTTCAGCCACCCGAGCAATGGGATTCCCGGCATGCTCCACTATGCCCAGACTCATGGCAGGCTCATTCCACCCTGGAGGCTGGGCTGGCATGACCTGTGGTACTGGGAATTGAACCACGGTTCCTGTGCTTGCCTAAACTTGCCTAGGCAGGCGCTTATGCCACTGAGTTATCTCCCTGGCCCCTAGATTTTCTGTAATTCACTCTTCTTATTGTTCCCCCCGCTCCAAGCAAAAGTAAAGCCTTTGCCAGATATAATGGTATAATGCAAAGTTACCATTTATTTCCTCTCTTTCCAAACTCTTCAGCAATTGAACATAGAAGCTCTAAAATCAGGAATACAAGGAAAAATTCCTGCAAACCAGCTGGCCCAATTGTGGTTGAAGCTGATAGATGAAGTTATAGAAGATACAAGGTACAGTGATCTTATTTTCATTTCAGCATTCCAAGACATGCTTTCCTCCCTTAGTTCTGACTGAAAGAGGCTCTAGAATCATCTCAAATAGTTGTTTGAAAATGAACTTGAACTATTTGTGCTTCTTAAAAGGCCCTCACAAGCAGGAGTCTCTGAATAACCATCAGGAAAAACTCTGCTTTCTGATTTGGTGCCAATGCTAAATTAGCCTATAGAGGCCCGAGCTCTACTGCAGAAAGCAGACTCAGGGTTGCCTGGGCAACATGGTGTGGGATGAGGGGAAGGAAAAGAGGAAGCCAGCTTGGGCTTCTTTTCACAGCAATCCATGTGTGTCCGCTGCCCTTCATGTGACTTCTGGATCCTCCAGGAATGAGGTCTGGGAGTGAAGCATTGCTTTTACCAATCAGAACAATATCCTTAATCCATAAACATATTTTTAGAAATGTCCTTTTAACTTTGTTTCTGAGTGCCCAAGGAACTGTGGCCAAACCCTTGTTAGGAAAAGCCAGTAACTATGTCTTGTGCCAGAGGATCTTTCATAACTGTGATGTAGGAAAACAGCTCAGATCTTTTGGCACTTGGAAACCAAGCGGGTGGGAATGAGTCATTCCAAACCCACTTTAAGCACTGGCTAATAAAGAGATGGACTGGGACATTTAGAAAAAAAGAAAGAAATAGCAGATTGAATACTTTCTGTAAGCTGCGGAAGCCCTGGATGTTTTTGTTTCTGTGGATGCTACCCTACATCACCCTGTCTTCTTGTGCCTTCTAGTGGTTTATCCAGGTCATTGAAAAGCAGCTAAAATCACAGTACTGTGGGGCACAAATATATGCTGAGAGAATTTGAGAACTGGATCCTAAGCAAACATCTCTGAGTCTCCCTATCTTAGAGATGAGAACACAGAGGCCCAAGGAGGAGAAATAAAGCCTGGAGTTACAGTTGTCCAGGAAACTCTTTACCTTCATAATTTGCAATCAGTGTCTGTTGACAAAGGTCTCATGTGTGACTTTTGAACTGTTAGTTTTTACAGATACATTTTGCCTTACAGAATCATTGTTGAAACTTAACTCCTCATGTGTATTGCCATAATTTGTAATGAAACAACAAAAATAGTAGTAACGTTCATGTAGAAAGTACACGTGAATTTTCAGATTTGTTAGCAAAATACAGATGTATCTACTTACACTTCTGACGTCAGCTGTTTTTGAAGAATCAAGTAGAAATTTTTTTAGCATTATAAAGAGGAAATTCAGTGTTTGAGGGAATTCTAGGATTTCTTTTATTTAAGAAGCTGGGTGAAACGCAGATAGGTGGAAATTCTAGATGGGGACAATGTGAGTACAACATCCTGGAATTGATGACAGCCTCCCACTGTGGTCCCAGCAATTGCTATAGTGAGAGGAAAGGACTTTGGTCTCAGCTCAGCCGCTCGGTAGCATGCCTCTGGATCATGTCACTAGACTTCCAGGTTCTCAGTTTGGAGGGGCCGTTGACCTGTACAAGTGGTTCTTACTCCTTTTAGAGCTCACTACCCTTTCAAGAATCAGATGTGAGAATGACAGTGATGTGATGATCATGATAATGCTCAGACCCCACTCTGAAGGGGCTCTATACTCTTTCACAATAACCCAAAAAAGTGACTATTATTTTCCCACACTTGAAGATAGGAAAACAGGAGGTTGGATAACTGATCAAGATTGCAGATTTTAAATGGTGGAATCACAATTTCACCTAAGTATTTGCCTGCAAAGCCTGTTCTTCATCATTAGGTCAGCTCACGTATTGACACAGACATGTGATTTTTCTCTGTAGGTTACAGGACTTCACAGATCTCCAAAGGCCCATCTGTAGACTGCCTAAAATTCAAAGTCCAAAAGTTAATACTTCAGCTAGATGATCTCTAACCACTCCCTCGCCCCTGCCATCATTTTGGGGATTTATGCAAAGATTTTAAGAAACAAAAGAAAGTCAGACCAGTATCTTCCAGCTGCTGTTATTTCCATCTCCCTCCCAGTGACTCCATGAGCCTTAGTCTAACCTAAGACTTTTAATTTCCTCTTCTGTTCTGCTAATGCCACATACACTCAAACTAGGCAATGCTTGTAGAATCAGGAGATTGGTGTGATCTGCAAGACAGAAACCAAACATAATTGAACTTGAGAGTTTTGAATGTTCTTTCTCTCCCTTTATTCTTTTTTTTTTTTTTTTTTTTTTTTTTTTTTTTTTTTTTTTTTTTTTTTTCAGATATACCTGGCCTCTCACAGAAGGAAAACCTAACATCACAATTCTTGATACTCAGATCCAAAAGTTAAGGTCCAGGTCTCTCACCCAGATACATGAGGCAGCTGTCAGAATGAGGTCAGAAGCCACGGATATGAAGTCCACATTGTTAGAAATTGAGGATTGGTTTGACAAGATAATGCAACTGACTGAAGAGGTAAGAATTTTAAACCACCTAAATGTCACATGATATGGAAGAATGATCTTGTGGGATTGTATAGGGATCTGTTGGTCTCATTGTGATCAGTTCTACCCAGAAAGAAACAGTGGCAGGAATGAGAAAGATAAACAAGAAGACAAAAGCTGGGCTAGGTGGTTGCTGATCTGCCTGATGGGCAAGGCTAACACAACACACAACAAAACAAGCCTTTATTATTTATACTTTTGTAAAATTTGTAACACGTGACATAAGGTTGCTTAGTGACTAACAGTTGACCTTAACCAAACGATGTTTATCTTAGGAGTGAAGTAGCTTGTTTGCTTTAGGCGCTGAAGCCCAGTCCCACCTACACACATTTGATCAATTTCCTAGCTTCCTCCAGCTCCCAATGGAATGGTACTAAAGATAGGATGGTAGATGGAGAATCTACCACATTATCTGGGACATCAACTGATCTAATAATAGAAATGAAAGATGGCTAAAGATGACACTGGGTAAGGGACCAAAATCCAATGAAATCAAGGTGTCTTAATTACTCTTCTTAATGCTGAAACAAAATCCCCAACATCCACAAGTTAAGGGAGAAAAGGTTTGTAGAGGTTGCACTCCATTAATGGCTGGCTCCAAGGCAGAGTGGCACATGGCAGAGAGACAGCTGTTCATGGGAGAGAGGAGGTGGACAGCAAAAGCAACAACTAAGCAATCACACTTTTTTTGTCCCTTATATTGTATGCAGACTATGTGCCATAGAACAAGTATAGCACTCACACACTTAATCCCAGCACTGGACCATGAATCAATCACAAGCTCTACATTTGGCCACTTCCAAATTGCAGCCCCCCACCCCCATGACTACATGAGGCTTTGGGGCTATCTAGACACAACCCATAAAACAAGGCAAGGGAAGAATTTTCAGTTGGGTCCTGGAAAGGTTTCAGAAATGGGCCAATCAGAGTGATGGCCTGATAGCTCAGTGGACTAAAGCACCTGCTTTGGCAGAGAGTGGTGGACTGTATTTGATGCCTGGGCCTGCTGTGCCAGCCTCATCCCTGGGGTGCACTGAGATGGTGATTAAGACTGGGGGTGGTGGCACACACCTGTAATCCTAGCACTTTGGGAAAACAAGAGGGATCACTATGAGTCTGATCTACATAGTGAGATCCTGTAGACCCTGTATCTCCTGTCCTAAATGCACTTTTTAAAAAAAAGGCCAAATGGGAAAATCATTGTCATTTTCCAA
Source organism: Capromys pilorides (assembly GCA_004027915.1). Taxonomy (NCBI): domain Eukaryota; kingdom Metazoa; phylum Chordata; class Mammalia; order Rodentia; family Capromyidae; genus Capromys; species Capromys pilorides. The sequence continues at coordinate 4,684 of PVKN010042173.1, forward strand.
ATACTTGGAATATTTTGAGTGATGAAGAAGCAGAGGATTAAAATGTTAGCTTTAGTCAGGGTTGGAAAGATCTGGATTTAAATCCTGTCTCTGATATATGTTAAGTTGAACAAGTTAATTGAGCTAACCTTCAGTTTTCCCATATGTAAAATAGAAATAAGCATAGTACTTCATTGCATTGTTGTGCAAAGATTTAAAGATTATGGATATAAAATGCTTAGCACAATGTAGGGCCCACAGTGAGTACTGGATAAACATTGGCTGTCAGGGATTCTGATTCTGATGGGTTCTCCATAACAGCTTTTAACATTCTGTTCTTTTGCTGAATTTATGAGATCTTGATTATCATGTGTCTGGGTATAGATTTATTTTGGTTATGGCTAATTGGAGGTCTATATGCCTACTTAACTGTATGTCAGATCATTTTCTGATAATATGCAATATAATAACCATTGTTGAATTCTTATAATTTTGCTTAATGACATTTTGTATGATTTGTAAGGTTTTATTTTTACTATTTTTTATTCTCTTTTAAGAAAACATTGTCTGTCACTTGATTCAGTGAACTAGAAGAATAAGGAAGCAAAAACAATACTTCCCTGTCCTTCCAATATTAAGGGGATAGTGTTTTAGTTCCTGTCATTGCTATAACAGAATGCCAGAGTGTGGGTAATTTATAAACAAGAAAGACTTACTTCTTACAGTTATACAGACTAACAAGTCTGTTGAGGGACCCGAACCTTTTAAGGGCTTTCTTACCACATCATTCCATGGCATAAGGCAGAAGGACCAGAGAGGGTAATACAGCAGGCAAGCAATAGAAGACTGAAATTGTAACAAACCCATTCTCCTGATAACTAATCCACTTCCTTGATAACAAAGTGAAGCCATTCATGAAGACAGAGCCTGCCTTCCTCCCTCTTGACCTAATTGTCTCTTACTAGGCCCCACCTGTAGGGGTTTGTTGGTATCTCAGTATACCCCAAGGAGACATGGTGGGAGGAATAAGGAAAAGATAGAAAAGAAGACAAAAGCTGGGACAGGTGGTGGCCCATTGCCTGAATGAAAAGGACTCCCAGAACAACAGTATGGGTATTTATAAGAAGGGGTTAGTATAAGAATTATAAGAAGACATAAGGTTGCCAAGCCACTAACAGCCAAAATTGACCACGCAGGATGTTTCTCCCAAGACTGAGGTAGCTTGCCTGATTTAGGGACTCTGGTTTTATCCTTCCCTCCCATATATAATCAATTTCCAACTTTAACCACTTCCGACACCACCTCCCAATACTGTACAGTAGGGATAAAGTTTCCAACATATGAACCTTGAAGGACACATTCAACCCATAGCATATGGGTGGTGGGTTGTAATATGTTTTCATGTAGAAACACTTTTGCAAATACATATAGGACAACAGGTAATTTTTATTTCATACTTTGCATGCATTGGTATGCAAGTTTTCTTAGTGAAAAGTTTTCTTTAGTGAATTTATAACTCTTATGATCAGGAAAAAAAGAGTTTTCCAAAACTAAATCAATATTTCAGAATTGGCAAGTATTAGCTTGTGAGACAGATGCACACCATGTGGTTTATAAAACAAATGCAAGTTCTAGCCCTTTGACTATTGCAGATGGCTCCCTTAGCTGGAGCAAAGAGACAGTGTTTCTTAAAAGCCCCAAGAGCAAATTAGGTAGGAGCTCACTGGTTCTCATTTGCACCCCTTCTTCTCTCTTTTCCACTTGTCCAGTTGCAATGTGTCTCCCAATACTTCATCTTGACATTGTAGTCCTGTGAGAAGATGTGGGCCCTGGGGACTTCGGGACAGACCCTCAATCACAGCTTCTTTTTGCTTAGAGTAGCCCACATAGTCCAGCCTGCAACATCTCCAGTCCCTTTGCGTTTAGACTAATCCTAAATTTGCTTTTCCCTTTCCATCCAATCTATGTGACCAGCCACAGAACAGTATGCCTGATGTTATCATTTGGATGATCCGGGGAGAGAAAAGACTGGCCTATGCACGAATTCCTGCACACCAGGTTTTATACTCTGCCAGTGGGGAGAAGGCATCTGGAAAATACTGTGGGAAAACCCAAACCATCTTTCTGAAGGTATATGTCTTTATTGTGTGAATGTGAAATGTTTATATATAAAACTCATGTTCTGGGGAAAGGCATATTTTATAATTTACTAACTATTGAATGCCTAGAGTGACTATCAGAAGTTCTAGTGCATTTGACAACTCCTTCTAGGGTGATAATTCTTAAAGTCATTTGAAGTCAGTTGGCATTCATCACAGACACCTTCCTTGATGACATTGTGACATGAATGGTAACATGACATTGGAATATGGGATGAGATTTCTACTTCTGGCTGATGTCTTGTGCAAAGGGATGAGTTTTTTCCCTTCAATTCTATTGAGTGTGTATAAGGCAAGAGAAAGTGGTACAGCCAGCCCATGGGATCTGTTGCTCTAGCCAAATGAGTCCTCAAAGTCAAATGTCTATGATTGCTTCCTGAGGGTAAGGGTTCTGAACATTTTGAGAGTCGCAGACTGCAGTACCTAATGAAAGCCACTGCCCTTCTCCAGAACAGTACACATCACACGTGCATCCAATATTTTGCATATACATGGGAGCCTTGTAGGACATATAACTGCTTTCTAGAATCCCTGATGAAGAACTTCTCTGTATTTGCACTTAGAAAATCAAAGAAAAAATAGGACTAGAAACAAAAAATTGTGATAGTTCCTGTCACATTAACATTAACATTCTTTCCCTGACCAACCTCAACTGGAGTAATCAGTTGGATTTGGGGAAGAGAAATAAATAGAAAGAAGAGGAAAAGCAGTTAAAGAAATATGTCCTCTTAAAACAAAGAGATAGCTACTAACTTCTAAAAAGTGTACTCATCGTTTTTTAATCAGGAAGGTATAAATAGAACCAGAGTAATTATCTGTTTTTCAAGTGTCCTTTGCAAATAAATTTACTTAAGATAGAATCACAATTATAGTTGACCTCGGCAGTTGGTGGAAGCAAACTGATTAGTAATTAAGACTTCACGGGAGGTGGGAAAGGAGATAGACAGGAATATTGGCCTTGTGTTTGGTTTTAGAACTCAGTAAGTCAAAGGCTTAAAGGCAAAAACCTTTAAGAAATTGTTTTCTATATTCAGACTTTGTTAATACCCATTATCCAGTTTAAGAAACCACTTAATTTGGGGGACTTTCTGATCTTGTGCCCACATGATAAACAACATAGTCACATTATTTAAAAACTGATTAAAGACCCCAAGAGAGAGTTTGTTTTTAGGGTTGTATCTATCAGTATTTGATGTAATACAAATTAGAATAGAAAGTTTATTAGTTAATTTCAGAATAACAATAATTGGGAGGAAGGGTATACTTCAGAGGTAGAGTACTTGCTTAGCATGCAGGAGGCCCTGGGTTTGCTCTCTAACACCAAGAACAAACAGGCAAAACACCAGTAACAATAACATACTCATCATGGGTTGGCCAGATAGCTCAGTGGACTAAAGCACCTGCTTAGGCAAAGGGCAGCGCCAGTTCGATCCCTGGCATGCTGTGCTGCCCCAGGGCATGCTGAGATGGCAACTGAGACTGGGCATGGTGGCATGCACCTGTAATCCCAGCATTTGGAAGGCTGAAAGCAAGAGAATCACTATAAGTCTGATCTACATAGTGAGACTCTGTAGACTGTGTAGACCTTGTACTAAAATGCATTAAAAAAGACATACTCATCACTTGTTAATATAAATCACATGTTTTATAAAATAGGACTTGTTTATATTTTCTATAAAACATACAACAGAATGGTGTTGTTTCATTTTTAAAAACTTAAATGTCTTGTTTAATAGAAATATCATTGTATTCTTGAATCTATTCATGCATTTGAGCTGATGGAATACATTATTTAGTTGAAGTATATGAAGAGATTCTGGCCTCACATAGAAATGTTATATGGAAAAGGGAGGGTATCTTTTCAGATAATTGTGGCTATTCATCTTTACTATAACAACAAACTGAGGTTGTAGATTTTAAAATAATTGCAGTGTGGAATCTGAAACTCTATCCCTGAGTTTTTCATACTCAGATACAAAAAAATCGATTAGTATTTCTTAAATTTTAGTGGTTCTTTTATCCATTCCTATTTTGTAACATCAGGCATGGTCACTGGGAATAAATTCCTCATGCTGGCATATTTCATAGTACAATGTGAAATAAACTGAAAAAAAAATTAGCTTATCATAAAACTGTCAAACTTACTGTGACAGAGACAAGTTTCCCAAAACTGTAATTTTTTTCTTAAAAGCTTGAATTTTGTCATTGCCAACATATATAGCTCTTTGCCTTGTAGTGATAAGCTACTTTTTTCATGCTAAAGAAAATGGCTGCTCCATCCCAAATCTAGTTTCCCCATCAATTGTTTTTTGTTTGTTTGTTTTATGCATTTAGGGCAAGGGGATACAGGGTCTATAGGGTCTCACTACATAGATCGGACTCGTAGTGATCTTCCTGTTTTCAGCCTCCCAAAGTCCTGGGACTACAGGTGTGCGCCACCATGCCCAGTCTCCATCACCAACTCAGTACACTCCAGGAGCGGGGCGAGCATGGCAGGCCGGGAAATGAACCCCTGCCACTGCGCTCTGCTTAAGCAGGTGCTTTAGTCCACTGAATATCAGGCCAGCCCTCCCCATCAATTGTTGTTCTAAATAAAAATATTTTATTGAAAACTACAGTTCAGTTCACAATTCAAAAGACTGCCCAACATAACACTTAATTTGTTTTGTCTCTTTTATTCAATTTTTCTCCTCTTTTTTAAATTCATTTTAATGAGAAAAAAAATCATAAAGTAGCAATGAAACAGCTTCAAAATAAGTCAGTACAATGGTTACAATAATTAATACCATGCATATAATTGTCTTTATAGTAGTTATTCAGAGGACAAGATGTAGACCTGATATCTTGTCTAAACAATTAGTACAAACTTTTATTTTCAATGAACTAAGACAAAGTAGCTGTATATATATCCTAACTCTCTTATGTATACATATGTATATTTTTTCTTTTTTTGTATTACTTTTAATAATAACAATGTGGCAGTTTCAAAACATGTTGGTAGGGGCCGGTGAGATGGTTCAGTGGTCTAAAGCGCCTGCTTAGGAGGGCTCAGGCAACTGCGGGGACTGCAGTTCGATCCCCGGCACCACATGCTGCGCCAGCGCCACCACCAGGGCAGGCTGAGCCAGCCACAAAATGAATAAATAAAGAAACAAACAAACACAACAGGCAAACAAATAAATAAATAAATAAAATTTAAAAAAAAAAAACAAAAAACATGTTGGTAGTACATTTCCAATATTTGATACAATGCATATTGTTGTCCTCCATAGTTATACAGAGCACAGAGTGTAGACATGATAATTTTTCTAATCATTTTTGGTAGAAAAAATTTCTTCTCATTGAACTAAGAGAAAGCAGTTGTGTACATAATCCAATGTTCCATAATTGCAGTGGGTTATTGGCAAAACTGGCAATGTTGGAAGCTGTTGATTTAAGTCTTTTACAGCTCAGCATACTAATCTAGCTTTACTTTTTATGCCTTGTGGTTAAATTTTTCTGCTAGGTGGTTAAGAGCAAGTTGAAGCAAGACCTGCATAAAAAAAGATGTAACTTTTGTATCTCCCAAGACTTTTTCTCTTCTTAATTTCATATGTTTCTCTCTTTTTTTTCCT
>PVKN010042174.1:0-10433 GCA_004027915.1 Capromys pilorides
ATTAAAAAGCATTATAGGCCTGTACAAATCTGCCAAAACGAAACTCACTGGTCTGTAAAACCAGTATGCTCTAATAAAACATTGGGAGGTTGGGGTAGCACAAAGAAAATTTGCCCTGCAAAGAAATCAAACCATCCTATTTCACCAAAATCCTTTAATGGATTCTCCTTGAGTTTTAAATAAAACTTGAAATCCTTGCTACTACACCTTCTTGGGTCTGCCTGTCTCTCCAACTTGATCTTCCATTCTCTTTATTCTTCCTGTTTCAGATATACCAGCATTAATCAAGGTGATGTGAATTCCACAGAAAAAGAATTTCTGTGCCAGTGCTCATGAATTTGTGCTGCTACACCATGCGTGGAGGCTATGTGTGCAGCCCCCTCCTTGCCTCTTATTGGCCCTGTTTTCGTTTCTCAAAAGTACTGAGGTCCTTCTAACATTAGGTCTCTGGGAAAATAGAAAATAATATGCTGCTTCCTACCATGGTCCAATCCCAGGACTCCTTCTGCTCTCAGCTGCAGTACTATTTCCTTAGAATCAGACTTTCTGGGACTCCTAACATTGTCAGGCCAACTTTACCAAACACTTTCAGCACCCTTTCCCTATAACTATCATCTGGAGCTCTCAGCATGGACAAATTTTATTATTTTATCACAATTCAATTAGTGTCAGTTTCTGAACGTAGACCATAGTTAGATGAAAAGTGATGATATCTATTGTCTAGCATTATGTTTTGTACAACTACGAGTTTGTTAAAAAATATGTTGCATGCTTGGATAGCCCAGCTTGGCCTGGATCCAGGACTGGCTTCATCGCTTGAAGCTGGGAAGCCTGGAGACTGAAGCGAGCTAGATCAAGTCTACAGGTTCACATAGGCAGCAGATACAGAGAAGGGCTGGCAAGCTACACCATAAATTAGAGGTCACTCTGATGGGAACATATTTCTTTGAGACTTAGTACATGTTCAAGATGCAGAAGAAATATTTTTTCTATTTATTTTTATTGTTTTTTACAATAATTAATGCATTGCATAATGCTGTCTTTGTCATAGTTGTTCAAAGTACAAGAGGCAGACATGATTTCTTGCCTAAACATCATTAGTACAGATCTTTCTTTTCATTGCACAAGGAGAAAGTAGCTGTATATAAAGTCCAATAGTCCATAACAGTAGTGTGTTATCAGCTCATCTGACATTATTGGAAGCTGTTGACTTGAGCCTTTTACAAGTCAGCATATTAAATGGCTTTCCATTTTATACCTTGTGGTAGACTTTTCTGCTGGATGGTTAAGACCAAGATAAAGCAAGACCTATGTTACAAACGATGTAACTTTTGAAGATACAGAAGAAATATTAACTGAGCATATATTATAGCTTGGCGTACAAAGGAAATCTACAGCAGCTCATTGGTATAATCTTGCTCCCACTTCAATTCTGGTTCTGTCAAGATTTCTCAATTTGCCCAGTGATTAAGAGTATCTTTTTCTTGTAGACATAAAGTCTTGTTTTCTTCTTGGTTTTGAAGACTATCTATCCAAAAAACATTTCCCTGTACTATCCAAAAACACGTTTGTGTTCCATGGAATTTGTATTTATTCAGAAACAAGTCTTGCTGTAATTTCCAGCCCCTGCTTCTGGGCAGCAAAGATAAAGCAAAGCTGTTGCCAGCTCAGACATCGCTCTGAAAGCCCAGCCCCCACAAGCTCTTGCTCAGGGATTCTTTAGCAGCCTTGGCGGAGAACACTTTCCACCAGAGCCAGGTGACTTGCAAGCTCATGGAGGGCAGGCAGGTAAGGAAGCCATGGTGAAGTAATTAAGGAGAGGAGGAGAAAAGGAAGGAAAGGAAGGAAGAAAAGGAAAGGAAAGAAGGAATATAAAGGAAAGGGAAAGGAAGGGGAAATGAAAAGGCAAGGCAAAGGCAAGGAAAAAGAAGGGAAAGGAAAGGATAGAAAAGGAAAGGATGAAGAGAAGAAAGGAGGAAGACTTGAATGGAGGGCAGAAACAAACAAAGAAGAGGGGAGGTTTTTTGCTCCTGGCCCAGGCTCTGCTCACTCTCCTCTTTCCTATGGAACGGAAGTGCTGAGGACACCATGGCTTTTCTTTTTCTACAATGGTATCTTATTTATCTTCCTGTCTCAGGTAAACATCTGTTGAACCAAATTGGTAACAATAGGGGAGCTGTTACCGACATGGTGCAGGGTGTATCACTGTCCATATGCTCAGGAGCTCGGTCCTGGGGAGATTTCCTGGATCCTGGGGAAGAAGCAGCCAAGCAGGCGGGCTGAGTGATAGGTGGATGGGATTCTTAGCCAATCAGTCCATTAGCTCTTGCCACTCTCCTCTGTGCTTGTCACTTCCCATTTGTTTTCCCTTTGTCTGGAGTCATTTCATATTACCCTCCCTCCCTATCCAGGCGTGAGCTTACTTGATACTATTCCAATACCAAACCTGCCTGCACATTAATCCTGACAATGCCCCTGTGGTGTCACTTGTTCCTGCTTCAGCTGCTGATCCAAACAGCTCCATCTGTGCACAGTGTAGGCTTGCTTATATCAGAAGAAGATTTGGGGGCCAGGCACACTGATTTGTGCTTCTGTTGACCACTGACCATGGAAGCGATTTGTCAGGTACTTGATATGCAGGTGAGAGAAGCTGCAAAATACCTGCTATAAGCCACAAGAGCTCTACCTTTTGAGGACACACAGACTCTTGGTTCACTAAGTGTGTGGCTGCATATATGCGTATAGGTGAATGTGCTCCTGTGTGTGTGTGTGTGTGTGTATGTGTGTGGGTGTGTGTGTTGTTATTTGGAAATGTTTTCCAAGTGCTTGTCCAGTGTCAGAGATCTATGCAGAGCTGACAGGGAGGGACCTGGCACCCACCTCTTTACAAGATGCTTCTCAGTGTGGTGCCCTGAATACCTAAATGAGAATCTGCTAGAGTAGGGGTGCAGAGGGCTTGTATGAGCCCCAGAAAGTAAATGTTAGGTGTCAGGTTCTAATCTCTTATTTTATTAACTTCCCAGGTAATTCTTTTTTTTTTTTTGGTGCAGGACCAGGGTTCGAACTCACAACCTTGCACTTGCGAGGCAGGCATTGTGCCACGGAGCTATCTCCCCAGCCCTTCCCAGGTAATTCTGACCCAAACCGAGTTTGACAACCACTGGATCACGGTCTTGCATGTGTAGAGGTTTTCAGACTCTGTTTTTTTGACGTTTGGGTGGGGTGGGAGCTGCCTTATGCACTGTAGGGTATTTGGCAGCACTCTTGGCCTCTGGCCCCTGCGAGCCAGCAGCAGCGCCTCCCATAGTTACACATCAACACTGTTTCCAGACACGGTTAAGTGTCCCCTGCAAGACACAATCACTCCACACTGAGGACTGATGTACAGGATCAGCTGATGAGTCAGAGATCCGAATCAGAAGTCTCAGATACTCAGGGCAAATTACTGTGCTTCCCTCAGACTTGATTTTTTCATCCACAACTTGAGGAAAATAATAATCCTGACCTCCTGAGAGTGCTGGAATTGCCCCAAGTCAGCGCTTAACAAAGAGAAATCACTTTCTTCCCTTTTGGAAAGGTTGCAGCTCAGGATGGCTGGATCACAGGGGACCAGGCCAGGGAGTAGGAAGCCTTCGCCTTTTGTGAGCTGGGTGAGCCAAGGAGTTAGTAAGCGAAGAGTGAAGGCAGTTGTAGGGAGCAGGTGTGGAGGCCAGATCAAGGAGATGACGCTGAGGAAGGGTTTGTGTACCCAAGTTCCCACAACTGCCCTCCCTCCACCTTGGCTTTGAAGGGTAGCCATGAAGATCTTGCTGCCGCGTGCGCTCTGGGAGCCCTCAGGTCTGTGACCAGCTCTGTAGCCTGTTGTGAATAAGGCAAGTTCCTGCCAGGCCTGTTGGCCTCTGAGTTGTGCCTTCTCTGAGATGGCCTTCTCCCCATCCTCCCCCAGCCCAGCTGGGGCCATGCAGCTGTGGACCACAGGGTTCCCGTAGTCCCTGCCCCTGCAGCCTGTAGTCTGTGGGGCACAGGAAGGTTCCACTCTCAGAAGTGTATTTTTAGCTCGCCTTTTGCTCTGAGCTGCCCCAGCGCGCCCCTCCCCCATGTCTATTTTTAGCATCCAGTATCCCTGGGCAGGTTTTTCACGCTCAACAGGAAGGGGGTAATTGGCTCCTGACTGGCATGTGGCTCTGCCAGTCCAGCGACACTGGCACAGCTTCAGGCAGTATAATTACAGTAGTAAATTCTGGATTTCATAGCTCAAACTTTCATAGCTCAGAGGCTGTGGGGATCACCATTCAGGGTATTTTATTTTCTCTGCACAAGATTTGAAAACTCTCTGATACCCTAATAATCCAAGTCTCAGAAATAGAAAAAGAAGTTGGCTCCCAGGAAATATTGAATAGCTTAGGAAAAAGAGCAGAAAATGAGAACCCAGACAAAGTGGGCCTTGAGGAGAGGGAGGGAACTGAATGCCAAAACGACACAAAGCAGAGACAGGCTTGGTGATGGGTGAGGCAGAGACCGAGACGAAAGGAAAGTAGAGTCCAGAAGCAACTACACATCCCTGACAGTTTACACTTAGATAGGGCTTCCAGCGTGGGCCTGCATTCTATAACTGCTGTTTCTTTAAGGTTTTATACCTGAGAGGCCCAAGTTATCATACCACTTTTTAGAGCGAGAGAGTGAATGATAAGTATTTCGCCCGTGCATACTGGCATCAGGGGTGGAGCCAGGATATCAGCCGGGCCTCCCCTCCAAGTCGGTATGTGCAGGGAGGGGAACAGCGCACGCAGAGCTCAGCAGAAGCAGGCTGGAGCCCGGGCCTGGTGGGCCGCTTGTGACTACTACCTTGTCTGTCTCCTTGGAAAAACAGCTCAGAAATGGGCACCATTGATTGAGGTGTCAGGATTGAATTACAGCATTGCCCTGAAGTGTGTGTCACACTGATAGGGTCCTTGTGCCACCACAGAGGCCGCCTGATATGCTTCCCACCAGCAAGTGGAGTGATTGCAGACCAGCTGTTTTCACTGTTTAGAAATATGGGCTCCTACCATGTCATTATGCTAATTGAACAGGCTGACTTAGGAAGGCTGTGGGGCAGGCGATAATAGTCTGGGGTTTAACTTTGTTGTCATTCATATCTCAACCTTACCCTGCCCACTGCTCTTCTTTGGAACTACTAGACCTACCAGCAGCTGTCTGGGGCACAGATCATAAATGCCATGCAAGGACACAAATGATTCTTGCTAATCATCGTCACCTCCAAAACTTCCAGTCCTGATGGAGACCCTGAGTTCATTTTTCTGCATTTGTTGAGGCTCAACCAACAGAGGCAACAAGAAAGCCATCTTCACAAAAGAGGGTCTGCCTGTTTCAACAGCAATCGTAAGTCATCCCTTCTGCTCCCATCCCTCCCTTCTCCACATAGCCATCCATCTCCATAAATCTCCCAAGCACGTGGAGATTTATACAGGAGCTGTGGCTTCCCATCTGTAGGCCTCCTAATTACTCTGACGTCCTGAAGAGGAGGATTATGGGGTTCTATCATGTTACATTACATAGCTAAATGAAAAGATATTAATGACCAGGCTGCTGTGTATAAGGCAATGCCTGTGGGTGAGGCAGAGAATGGAAACCAGACTCCCACTCATTCTTGGGGTTGCTGGGAAAGGGGAAATGGGAGGTTTGTTTCTGAGGCCCTGAACAAGGGCTGGCAAAACTACTGTGTCATTTGTTACTCTATGGGACCCTTCACCAATTTGTTTTATCTGTTGAAAGGGACAGATGACTTCTAGAACACCTAATCTTTAGGGAGATATGGGATACAGGAGTAGGTGGGATGTAAGAATCATCTTCAATAGCAAACCCATTGCTGGATGTGAATTCTTGTCCATACTTCTTGAGAAATGGTTAAATGGTTGAGACCATGCCCATAATTTGAAGTTGCTCAGAGGTGGCCACAATGATGGGTCTTGAGATTGGGGTGGGAGTCAACTTAAAATTGACCACAGGGGCAGCACACAGCTTTTGCCTTCTCCAGAGAGCCCTGTGTTGATGGGAGACTGAGGCAAGTGCAGGGAAGGCAGGTTGGTAGCAGCGTTGTTGGAGGACCCAGGACAAACCCTCATATGCTGGGCAGGTGGGAAGCATTAGCATCAGGTACACATCCAGCTGTGTTGTGGCTTCTACCCAAAGCTCCTGACCCTGGGACCCTCTGGCTAATAAGAGAACAGGGGAGTTACTGGAAGGGTTTGGTGTAGTTCCTCATGTCCAATACTGGGCAGAGAGGCCATGACTTAGCTAGTGACAGCTGCATCAAACAAAAACTTACACGAATAATTTTTAAAAATCAGCAAAGGAATAGGATGCTACTGGAATGGTTTGATAAATGACTTGCAGTGCAGTTCGTATCACCTGGTAAACAGCTTTCGTCAGAGAACAAAAGGAAATAGATCTAAAAATTCTTTACATATTGATGTATGTGTTGATTTATATTACCCTGCTGGTTATTAATATTTGGAATGCTGCCCTTGCACAGATTCATACGCCCCAAGACTACCAATAGTTTCAAGGTCAAAATAGCATACATAGCCCAGTGCCCAGAACCAGTAATAAAGATGGTGGGCAGTGGGGTGAACAGAGAGAAGCGGCTACCAGCCTGCAGAGACTTCCTGTGTGAGGGGAGTTTCCAGCCAGGGTTGGAAGGTCAGTAAGGACTTTGCAGGGTGCAGCACCGGGTGTGGAGGGCACAGGGAAGCAGACTCTCAGCACAGTATGCCTCACTGGCTTGTGGAGGGCAAAGCTCAGAACACAGGGATCCTAGGGGGCTACTGGTGATTGCTCAGACGCTTGACCCCCAAGGGCACTTTGAAATCTGGGAATGAAAAGCTGCCTTTGAATCTTGAAAGGCTAGGAACAATTAAAGTGGTTGCTGCCACAGTGAAGAAGGAAATGTGAAGAGGGAGATAGTGGGAGAGTCTTAATTAATAGTTTCTTGTGGCTTATTCCTGCTTTGATCACGAGGCTGATATTTCCGCAGTCTATTACAAACTTCATTAAGTTTATTTGTCTGCCAGGCGCCTGCCCTTTCTCCCGGCTTGTCCTGCCAAAGATAAATGACTCTAGTGGCTCAGCTGATCCCTTCTCAGCTCCTCGCAATGTGTGGGCTGCTGGAGGACACCTGAAGGGAAGCTGCAGCAGGCAGAACCAGGGAACACCGAGGCGGCCGCTCACTCCCACAGTGGGGAGATTGTGTCCACGCCAAGCTACCCATCGCAACTGAAAACAAAGAGCTTCCACACACCCATGAGCCTCTTCCGAAAGGGAACTAAGCAACGTGGCTCTAGGCTGAATCCAGGCCAGTGAGTTGGGTCAAGCAAGCAGTTTATCATGACAATCCCAGAATCTCTGCCTTACAAGGCATTGGGAAGGTCGCCTCCTCCAGCCTCCCATTCCAAGTGTGAGACCCTCTGCTTAAGCCATGGCCAAGCCCATGCTTGACTCCTTCTGTGACAAGGAGCACATTATCCCAGTGGCAGCTCATTCCATCGACAGACAACTCTGAATCTAAAATCCATTCCTTTCAACTTCAAAGTTATAATCCAAGTACTCTCAATTGAATCAGTTAAAAAAATAACTAATTTATCTTCCACAAACCTCATCATATATGTGAAAAGGCAGGTTCTATTGTCCTAGTTTTGCCCCAAGTCCAGCTAAAGATCTTCCACTTCTTCACCAAGTCTTCACATAAAAGAATTCATATCTTTTTAAACATGCCATTCCCAGAGTTGGTAAAAATATCCTAAGCATGGCTAGACCAGGGCAAAGCAGAGCGGGACTATAACCTCCTTTGTTTTAGATGTTATATTTCTGCTAACAGAGCCATGGTTGTGTCTGCTTTTATGTCAGCCTCCTCACTCTACTAATGAACCTTCAGGGCTTTAAACTCTGTAAGTTGTACCTGCTGATCAGAACTAGTTTAAAGAGCTAAGTGGAACGGGTAGTGATAGTATTATAGGTCATGAATGCTGATAGTACCCCTTGAAAACTCAGCCAGTTGAACTGAGAGATTGTGGCCCAAAAGGTGATTCTATTTTCACTGTGGGTTTAAGTTATATTAATTAACCCATGAGTTAATTACATTTATGAGAATGGTTTTCAGAATGCTCCAAGTAGTTTTGAGCCAATAGTTAACAGGTAACTTATTTACTCTTAAGATAATCACCCAAATAATAAGCTATTAAATTCACATTAACATATAATAATTGTGCAAAAAATAACTAAATTAACATTTAATGTAATTCATAGTAAATTAGATAGCCAAACTTATTAACTGTCAATTAGCCATATTAGCGACTGACACCTAAGTGATTATACATGCTAATGCTAATTAATTTCTTATTTTTTACAAGCTTAATGACTTAACAAAACATATTTACATACTTAGAGATTCTTAATATCACCAGACAGAAAGATATGAAAGCAGTTGTCTGTATGGTGGCTTAGGAGAAAAGATTAAAGGAAATTGATTAGTGTTGCACAGGCGACCTCTCTTCTTTGCATTCTCTTCCCTTTTTCTTTGCTGCAGTCTTTTTTCTTTTTCTTTCTTTCATGGACTAATGAGTCCATGTCTGCAGTACACAATGATTGCGTTCCTTGTGGGGAGTCGGTGTGTGTGCACAGCACACCTTAATTCTGTCTTTCATCCTTTCCTTTCTCTTCCTTTCCCTCTTGGTCCCCCGCCCCTTTTGCCACAGATCCATCTTTCATTTGACTCTTTACTTACATTTTGGATTTCTCATGTAAGAGAAACATGTGATAGTTAGGCTTCTGTGTCTGATTTACTTCATTTAAGGTTGTGACCATCCTCTCTAGAGGCGGAGAATGCTTTGGGGGAAATAGTTCAAAGAGGGGATCTGAGAAGCGCCATTAGGGAATGAAGAGTCCAGGAAGGAACGCAACCTATAAACCATAGTCCATGGGCAGATTGCTGCTGTGGGCATCCGAAGTCCTATGCGAACCCTCTGGAAGGCTATGTAAAATGAGAAGAAGTGTTCTTTCTTTTTACCAGGAGGTGACTGTTAATTTGATGTTGTTGTTACTTGTGCTGTTAGATGGAACCCTGCGCATTGGGCATGCTAGGCAAGTGCTGTGCTACTGAGCTACACCCTCAGTCCAAGCTTTGATTGTTTTGGTTAACTGAATGGATCTACTGTTTTTGTGCAAAGTTCAGTGTATTCTCTGAGGGTAAGCATTAATTTAGACCTTAGAATGTTTGAAGTCTAAGCTGTGAAGAGACTAAGGATGTGGCTGAGTTTTAAGAACACTTTGAATCTGGCTCTTTTGTGCCACTGGGCCTCTTTGTTTTTCCTCTGTTATTCTCAGCAATTCCAGACTGAATTTCTATGAATGCCAGAAACATGGTCTTCAACTCCGAATTTTGCGACTGTAAACTAGATGCAATTCTAATCCAGAAGACAAATCAGCTCTGACGTCCTCTTGATCTCAAGCCTGAAAATCCATGGAATGGGCATGCAATGACTGCTTTTTCTCTGCTCTCTTTATTAATAACCTATAGGTAAAAGAAGCAGGTAGCACAAGAACAAGAGTAGTAAGAGGCCCCCAGTGGAGTTTTAGCATGGGTAGGGAAGGGGACAGAGTGATGCTGGCGTTGAATTTCACAGGAGTTGGCTGAGAGAGAAGGGAAGACAGCTGTTCAGGGGAGAGCCTGGTCTTCTATGAGGCTGGGGAAATTCTTGCCATTGGCTGGTAGCTTGTAGTGTCTCAGGGTAGTTTGCCACTTCTGCAACCCAAGTGGTGCATAAAAGCATGGGTAGAGCACACACTAAGAATGTCCTGTGGACCTATCCAGACTGAAGCACACAGTCAAATGCTTCCCTTAATATATTTCTGTAAGGCTTAGCATGGTCCAAAATGCTTTCCAAATAAGAAAACCTTTTAGTAAGTGAATCATTTTGGAATCTAAAAATATTTTACTCTGTTGGTTTCATCATCGTTACCTATATGTAAGCTGTAGATTTGTGGGTCAATTGCTTCACTGATTTTTTTCAATTTTAGGAATTCCAGTGACATAGGTGTTATTATTCTCCACAGACAAGGACACTGAAATGCTGAGATTAAGTACATTGCCTAAGGTTTTAGACCAATTTATGCATGATAAAGCCTGTCCTCAAACCCAGATCTGACTGATATCAGAGCCATATTCATTCATTCATTCATTCATTCACTCATTCGTTCATTCATTCACTCATTTGTTCATTCATTCATACATTCATTCAACAGCACTCTATGCTGTGTAGGCACTGTGCTGTGCCTCAGAGATTCAAAGTAATCACAACATTGGTCCTACTTTTGAAGAGTCTGAGAAGAGCTCCAACAATGAGAAAAATGGTAGGACAGAAAGAAACACAGGATCA
>PVKN010042175.1:0-10431 GCA_004027915.1 Capromys pilorides
GCAGCAAAGATCAACTCCAAAATGAAGTATTTATGAACACTTCCCAGTGCTATGCAAATTAAAGTGCTGCTACAAGGAACAGCAAGAGTGAAAAGGACCTAACTGGCCAGCAGTAAAGCTAGGCCTAAGAGCTCTCCTGCAAACAAAAACACTCCTCCCAATTTATTGCTACAAAAACCAGCCAGCTGAGACTGCATGCAGGCCCCACAGAGTATGTGGGCGGGGCTACACATGGGAATCAACAACCTGTTGGGTCTCTGATCTGCAAATGGTTGAGCATCCTGAGGAAGGAAACTGCACACAGCTCAAAGTGTAACACTGAACCCACAGAACCGCCCTGCAATGTAAAACCAGGGCGTAAGGAGAGGCAAGACGGCAGCTGGGACTGAAATGATCGAAGTATGCTACGTTACCTATAAATTTGCTAAAATAAAATACATTCATTAAAGAGGGGAAAAAAAAAAAGACACTGTCTAAGAGCTGGCACAATGGTGCATACCAATAATCCCAGTTGTTTGAGAGGCTAAGGCAGGAGGCTCACAAGTTTGACCACAGATTTGGGCAATTTAGTGAGATTCTGTCTCTAAATAAAAAAATTAGTGGCTGGGCACCCACCCATAGTCCCAGCACTTGGGAGGCTGAAACAAGAGAATAGCCATGAGTTTGAAGCCAACATAGGCTACACAGTGAGTTCAAAGCCAGCCTGAACTACATAGCAAGACCATGTAGCAAAACAAACAAACAAAAAACCAGAAAGACAAACAAGCAAAAAATTAAAAAGGACTGGGAATTATATGTGGTGGTACATGCCAATAATTCCAACACTGAGGCAGGACTGCCACAAGTTCAAGCCCAGCCTGGCCTCTAGAGTGAGCACATGGCAAACCTGAACTACACAGCAAGACTCTTTCAAAAAAGGGGGCAAAGGCCCTGGGCTCAATCCTCAAACTATAAAAACAAAACCCTGTCCAAGAGAAGGATGCACACTATCATGAAAACAAAGTGCTAGAAGCCCAGGATTATCTGTCATGCTTTTTTGATTCTACTTTCAAAATTTCTTAACTTTTTGCAGCAGTTACCGGACACACACCTGGAGCGACCCACTTTCTTGCTTGCAGCATTGGGATTAAACCCGGGACCTCCACACTGGGCTAGGGCTACAGGCCCAGTCCTTTTCAACTTTTCATTGTGAGACAGGGACTCTCCGAGGTGCCCAGGTTGGGCCCTGCTAGCGATCCTCTTGCCTCAGCATCCCAGAGCAGGGCAATTACAGCCCAGGCTACCGCACATGTCTGTAACATGCTTTTTAGACTAGGGTCTAACAGCCAAGGGGTATTTTTTGAAGAAAGATTAAAACCAACAACTATTTTGGATACCAAAGCAAAAGCTGAGCTGAAATTTAATATTTTTTAAGCATCTGGAAGTGTGGATCCTCTTTTGCCAGACGCTGAACACCACAAGGGCTGAACAACCATAATATTCCAGGCACTGCGCCAAGTTGACAACATTTAAAAGAAATTTACTTTTAACAATCTCATTCTACAGGTAAATGTGCAGCCATTTTGCAAATGAGGGAACTAGGGTTAATTTATTTAAAAGTCATGCAGCTGGGCTGGGGAGATATCTCAGCGGTCTAATTGCCTCCCTGGTGAGCCAATGGTCCCGGGTTCAATCCCCAAGTGCGGTAGCATGCTGGCCACAGACCGAAACCACAGGAGCACCATGCTGGCCACTGAAACTGGGTGTGGCAGCACACTCCTGTAATCCCAGCACTTGGGAGGCTGAGACAGGAGGATCACTACAAGTCCAAGAGTCTGAATTGTGTAGCGAGACCATGTATCAACAATAAAATCACAATCAATCAATCAATTAATAAATAAATCAATATCATGCAACTAACAGGAGGCCAAGGCAAGGCACAGGCTTCAGCGCTGGAGAGACAGCTCAGTGAGCAGTCTAAGCACCTGCCTGGCAAGCTCAAAGACCAGAGTTCCATTCCTGGTACTATATGCTGTGCTGGCCATCAAGACTGGTCATGGTGGTGCACGCCTGCAATCCTAGCACTGAGGAGGTTGAGACAGGAGGATCACTATGAGTCTGAGCTGCATAGCTAGAACTTGTACCAAATGAAAGATTAAAAAAAAAACTCTGCTTTTTTTTAGAAGTAGTGTAACAATGGGACAAAAATTCAGAAGTCTGAAAAAAAAAAAAAAATCCCTTCCTGGCAGCACAGGTTGAACTCAAGAAAAAATGGAAAAGATGACTTGGTGGAATTAAAATTCCTATTAGTAAGAACAGAAGAACAAGTGAATGCCAGCATGGCAGGAATCTGACTGAAACAGAAGATGCCTCCTAGTTCCCTGCCTCCCTTGCTTTTTAAAATAACTTCTCCCCTCAGCAAGAAACAGCATCTCACAGATTAAATGCTGAGTTAGAACCTGAGTGAATACTGGCCAAGAACCAGATCAAGAACCTCTGGTCTATGGGGCAGGCAAGATAGTTCAGTGGACTAAAGCGCCTGCTTAGGCAAGCTTAAGCAAAGCACAGGGACTGAGGTTTGATTCCTGGCACCACACATGCCACGCCAGCCCTGCCCCCAGGGCAGCTGAGCCAGCCAGAGTCTGGGCCTGGTGGTGCAGGACTGTAATCCCAGCACTGGGGAGGCCAAAAGCAGGAGGATCATGAGTCTAAGCTGCATGGTGAAACCCTGTAACAACCAAATACACAAAAATAATAAAATTTAAAGGAAAAAAAAAGAAGAATATCTGCTCTAGCTCCCAGACCATTACTCAGTTCTCTTACCTTCATCTTCTCTCCAATTGTCTTGCTGCATAAGTTCTTCAGCTTATTCAAGTTATCTGCCCGAAATCTGCCTAAAAATAGAGAAGCAAAGAATATATCGAAGAAACACACTCAAGATATTCCCTGATCGTGGCTCCTTGGTACTTGCTCTGATTTTGATAATTGCCCCAAAGGCCTCATGTGTTAAAAGACTTTTGGTCCTCATCCTGGCACTCCACATAGGTGGAGGGACCTTTAAGGGATGGGGGCTGAGGCAGAAAAATACTGCGAGTTTGAGGCCAGCCTGGGCTACAAAGTGAGTTTAAGGACAGCCTGAACTGCACTGAGAAACTGTCTCAAAAACACACAAAAAGGAAGGGTCAGGGCCAGGGATATAGCTCAGGTGCAAAAGCACCTGCCTGGCAAGTACAAGGTTCCAAGTTTAATCCCTGATACCACAAAAACAAGGGGGCATGGGGGGCGCGGTGAGATGGTTCAGTGGTCTAAGCCAGCCCTACTCCTAGGGCAGGTGGAGCTGGCAATAATAATAATAACAATAATAATAACGATAATAATAATAATAATAAAAAGTGGGGGTTGGGAGAGGTACTAAGAGGTCACAGGCTACTGGGCATGTCCTCCAGGAGAGCAGTGGAAATCCATTTCCTTCCCATCTGTCTGCTTTTGCTTTCTGGACGCCAGCAGGCTAGCAGCTTTCTCTACCACATTTTCACCATTGTTTACTGACTCACCACAGGCCCAATAGAGCGAATCCACCACTAACTGAAATCTCCAGAAACAGACCTTTCTTCTTTGTAAGCTTATTAGACATTCTGTTAGAGTTATACCAGACTGATCAACATAGTATGGATCTCAACTCAAGGTCCAAATTCAAGCAGAGCTGAAGGAGCTTCCTCATAGTTGTAAAATCTCAGAGCTTTAGAACTCCAAGTATAGACTGATGACAACAACAGGCTGTCCCCAGCATTTGGAGACAAGGAAAAAGCAATTCTGAGATTGAAATTTTAAAAATTATAACATAAGCACCTGCTTAGGCAAGTGCAGGGACTGGAGTTCAAATCCGGCACCACACGCAGAGCCAGCCCTGCCCCAGGGCACAATGAGCTGGCCACTGAGACCAGGTATGGTGGCGCACGCCTGTAATCCCAGTACCAAGGAGGCTGAAAACAGGAGGATCACTACAAACCCAAGCTGCATAGTGAGACCCTATACCAAATACATTTAAAAATGAAAAGCACAGGGCCAGCCAAATAGCTCCACACACCTGCAGGCAGGTGCCGAGGTCAGGGGTCAGGGGTTCAATCCTTGGGCCTATTGTGCTGGCCCCACCCCTGGGGCACAGAAATGGCAACTGAGACTGGGCTGGTGATGCACATCAGCTCTTGGGAGGCTATAAAGGGGCGGATCAATATGAGTCCAATCTAGTAGTGAGACCCTGTAGATCCTTCCTTAAAATACAATAAATAAATAAGAAAATCGTAACATAGGATACTACTATAAGATAACACAACTGAGAAATTTGGAAGATACATACACATAATTATCTTAAGATTCATTTAAAGATTCTATATATTTCTTTTGTTTTTAAATGTATGAGTTTGGTACTATGCAGCTTGGACTAGTGATCTTCCTGTTTTTAGCCTCCTCAGTGCTGGGATTACAGGCCTGTGCCACCATGCCCAGACTCCAAGGACAGCTCAGTGCATCCGGAGGTGGGGCCTGCACAGCAGAAGATTCTGTATACTTCTGAACAACTAATTTGAAGATAGCATCATGTAATATAGAAACCACTGCTGAATTCCTATTATTTTGTTTAGTAAAATCTTGTATAGTTTCTAATGCTTTTTCCCCTATCACTATTTTGTATTCTTTTCCTTTTTAATTTTATATATTTTAGTACAGGGTCTACAGGGTCTCACTATGTAGATCAGACTTGTGATCCTCCTGTTTTCAGCCTCCCAAGTGCTGGGATTACAGGTGCACGCTACCATGCCCAGTCTCAATTGCCCTCTCAGTGCACCCCACCCCCACCCCCAGCCCCACCCCCACAGCACACTGCGCTCTGCCTGAGCAGGGGCTTTAGCTCACTGAACTATCTGGCCAGCCCTCACTATTTTGTATTCTTTTTTTAAAAAAGAATGATCAGCTTGCTCACAGAAGACACTAAAAATAAAGACTATATTTGCTGTAGGCATAAAATTTCTATTATCATGAAACTGGTTTCTACATCTTTGTTAGAAACAGTTAATGCTGGGCCACCGAGATCAGGCATGACAGCGCACAACTGTAATCCCAGTGCTAGAGAGGCTCAAAACAGAAGGATCACTACAAGTCCAAGCTGCATAGTGAGACTCTATACCAAATACATAAAAGAAAAGCAATAGTTACTGCTGTTCCCCTTTTACTGACATCATACTCAGCAGGCAGGGTCTCACGATGCTGTCAGGCTGGCCTCAATCTCGCAGCAATCCTCCTGCCTTAGCCTCCCAAGTGCTGCGATTATACACTATGCCATGGGCTGGGGAGACAGCTAGTCAGTCAGTCTAAGCGCCTGCCTGGCAAGCACAAGGTCCCCAAATCCCCAGTATCACATGCTGTCGTGGTCCCAGAATCCTGTGCAGGCCACCAAAACTGGCTATGGTGACGCGTACCTATAATCCTAGTGCTGGGGAAGTTGAGACAGGAGGATCACTAAGAGTCCAAGCTGCATAGCAAGACCCTATGCCAAATAATAAACGGATGTATGTCATACCTACCCCACTACACTCAACTCAGTTGACAGCCCTGACAATTTATTATTTGTAATTTGGGTTCCTCCCCCCTCCCTCCCTTTCCTTTCTTCCTACTTGCTCTTTCTTTGTATTGACAATTCAACTCAGGGAGAGCTCAGCTATATTTTCATTCCTTTTTATTTTTTAGGACGGGCTCTAAGTTGCCTAGGCTAGCTTCAACCTTACACTCCTCTTCCTTCAGCCAAGTAGCCTAAATTAACTATTGGTATTGTAGTTCATCAGTCTGACTCTCACTACCAAAAGCTGGATCTCTTAAATCTAAGCATTTGGGACAACATGGCGGAAAAAAAATGTCAAGCTTCTGAGAAGTAAAACTGACAACAAGGAAAAAAAGAGAAAAAAAAAAAAAAAAAGGCCAGGGACATAGCTCAGTAGAATAAATGTTTGCCTGGCAAAACAAGATCCTGAGTTCAATCCCTGGTACTGGGAGAAAAACAAAAACAAAAACAAAAAAACTGACGACAAGAAATGACATTGCACCTATTTACAGCTACTACTTAAGGTTTTGTCAGTAAATTTTTCTCTTTAATGTAGATTTAAACTTTAGTACAAAATGTTTCCTCAGTCACTTATTCGCATTAACATAATTGAGGTGAAGAACAGGACTAAGGGTTATCAGGGACTGGAGGGTAAGGAAGGGAAAATGAATATACTGCACCACAAAGGGACAGCAGGAAAGATGCTTGTGGTGATGGAACAGTTCTAAGGCGTGGCAGAACGTGCTGGCAGTTAGTCAGAAAGCTACTCGTAGTAAAGTCATACAGAGAAACACAAATCAGTGCGTGTGGAACTTGTGAAAAACGAGTTAAGGTTTGTGGATTGCAACATTAATTGCTTGGGGGTTTTTGTTGTTGTTTTTTGGTACTGGGGAACCAAACTTAAGACCTTACGCTTGCTAAGCAGGCATTTACGCTGCTGAGCTATATCCCCAGCCCAAACGCTTGGTTTTGGTAGTGTACTAATTATATAAAATTTATCACTAGGCAAAACTGAGTGAACTGTACACAAGCTGTCTCTATTTTTTAGAAATTTTTAATCAATCTTATTATTTTGAAATGCAACTTTAGCAATCCCATTTAGTCTCTCCTACTTGCCAATATGCCATGCTTGGTGTTAGGAAAACACACACACACACACACACACACACACACACACACACACACCAAAAAGGTAATAATGTCATAGATGTTAAGAATAAAGGAAAAGGGCCGGCGAGATGGTTCAGTGGTCTAAAGCGCCTGCTTAGGAGGGCTCAGGCAACTGCGGGGACTGCAGTTCGATCCCCGGCACCACATGCTGCGCCAGCGCCACCACCAGGGCAGGCTGAGCCAGCCACAAAATGAATAAAGAAAGAAACAAACAAACACAACAAGCAAACAAATAAATAAATAAATTAATAATAATAAAAAAAAAAGAATAAAGGAAAAGCCGGGTATGGCGGCGCACGCCTGTAATCCCAGCACTTGGGAGGCTGAGGCAGGAGGATTGAGGTGAATTTGAGACCAGCCTGGGCTACAAAAATGAGCTCAAGGCCAGCGTGAACTGCATAGCGAGACCCTACCTCAAAAAGACAAAAAGAAAAAAAAAGAATAAAGGAAAAGATTGGCATGGTCATTCACACCCAGAATCCCAGACTCCAGAGGCTGAGGCTGGAGGACCCCTGTGAGTTCAAGATCAGCCTGGGCTACAAAAGCAAGCCTGAAGTGGACAGCAAAACCCTGTCTCAAAAACACAAACTAGGGCCGGCGAGATGGTTCAGTGGTCTAAAGCGCCTGCTTAGGAGGGCTCAGGCAACTGCGGGGACTGCAGTTCGATCCCCGGCACCACATGCTGCGCCAGCGCCACCACCAGGGCAGGCTGAGCCAGCCACAAAATGAATAAAGAAACAAACACAACAAGCAAATAAATAAATAAATAAATAAATAAATAAAAAATTTTAAAAAAAAAAAAAACACAAACTAAAAGAATGTAAGAGAAATTAAGACAACTAAAAACATAATAATGTTTAATGTTTCAATCAACAATAACATATTCCTTTATTATTAATTTTCACAGCAATGTGTCACAGTTTTCAGTTTTAACTGTATCTCCAGGTATCTAATACTTTGTAATTATTACTTAATCATATAAACTCCTTAATTCTCTATGTATCTTTAATTTTTCTTATTTCACACCCTATCATCTGTAACCTCTAGCACAATGTTGACTGCAAGGAATGAAAAGGAACATCATGTCTTATTCCTAACCTCAGGGGAATAGCATTCCCACCTCATCACTGAGAAAGATGTTAGCTATGTGAGTTTTTTCTACGGAAGTTCCTTCTGAATTTGCAATTTATCATTAGCAATTGACTCTCCATACTAAACAAACTAACTGTCAACACAGTTTGTCAACTCGCTATGACAGGCACCATAGTACACCAAAATTAGGTCCATGAGGTGAACTGCATACCTAAATACAAAAGCAAAGCAATACAATTTCTAGAAAATTAACAGGAACGGGGTGTGGTGGCACACAAACCTATAATGCCAGCATTTGGGAGGGGAGGGGGGAGTGGAAAGGAAGAGGGAGAGGAAGAGCAAGAGGGGAGGGGAGAGGAAGTGTGAAGAAATGGAGGGGAGAAAGGAGGGAAAGGGAGGAGAGGAAAGACAGGCTTGTAAGGATGTAGTCCAGTGTGGAGATCATGGGTTCAATACCCAGTATAACTACTAAAACAAAAAACAAAGAACACTTTGGATACAGATAATTCTTATGCACTGACAAAAATCCTCTATGAAGTCCTTCCCAAGGACCAGGGGAAGTGCCAGGTATTGTAATTATATCTATATCTGTGCATATGTACATGTACACATGTGTTAAAAATTACAAGCGGTTATTGTTTCAGATTAGGCTCTGTACCAGCTTCCAACAGACCAAATTAAAAACCAAATGGAGGGCCGGCGAGATGGTTCAGTGGTCTAAAGCCAGCTGCTTAGGAGGGCTCAGGCAACTGCGGGGACTGCAGTTCGATCCCCGGCACCACATGCTGCGCCAGCGCCACCACCAGGGCAGGCTGAGCCAGCCACAAAATGAATAAATAAAGAAACAAACAAACACAACAAGCAAGCAAACAAATAAATAAATTTAAAACAAACAAACAAACAAACCAAATGGAGTTACCCATGGTACAGTCCCATATAATCAAACTTATCAATGGTTACCTGATCTTTTCAGAAATCAGGTGACACAATTCTCAAACAGGTGTTTCAATAACATGACAGTGAAGTTTCCTCTGCTTTAATCATTATTATTTTTTATGTATTTGGTACAGGGTGCACAGGATCTCACTACACAGATCACAGATCGGACTTGTATGATCCTCCTTTTTTTTTAGCCTCTCAAGTGTTGGGGTTACAGGGGAGCACCACCATGCCCAGTCTCAACCTCCATCTCTGACTCCTCCCCATCTCAGCGAGGCCTGGGGGTGGGGCAGGCAAAGCAGGCCAGGAATTCTTACATTCTTTAGCCTTATAATAGTAAACTGAAGTAACCAGATGTTGACCAATCAATTATATTTCTATTTTTCAGTCTCCTGTCCTCACCTTACCAAAAAAAAAAAAAGTAACTTTGAAAATCTCCTGTATTTTCTTTGCTTTTGCTCCTTTTTTTCTTTCTTTCTTTCTTTTTAAAGGCTACTGATTCTATTTATTTATTTATTTTATTTTTTTTTTTAACGGCCGGCTCAGCCTCCCTGGGGGGGCTGGCGCAGCATGTGGTGCCGGGGATTGAACCGCAGTAACTGTGGCTGCCCAAGCTTGCCCAAGCAGGCGCTCTAGACCACTGAGACATCTCGTCAGCACCAAGCACTTTATTCTTTAAAATTAAAAAATATATATTTTTATATATCTTATATATAAAGAGTACAAATTAGAAAACCGAAACATTACAAGTGATATAGAATTTCACTTAACAAAGTATATGAATTTCACGGTATTTGTTGCAATAGTGTTGTCTTCCAACCAGTTATTCATTTATCAGATAAATGCATGTAAAACTGGAGGAAGAAAGGAAGAAATGTATAAGAAGAGAAGTACAAACAACTGAAAAAAGGAGACAAAACAAATGAAAGCATGTTTCATGCTTCTTCCACAGACCAGCAAAAAGGCACAGTACAGCTGTTCAAACCATCCTGCTTACACACATAGATAAATCTCTTACCCCACTCCCTCTGCTTTTCAACTTAGTAACTCTTTCCTTTTGAGTAAGTTCATCCCCTTCTCCCATGTTTCTGCTCTCTTCATCCCTTTTCAGCAAACCTGCCTCTTCTGAGCGAGGTGTGGTGTCACACATCTGTACTTCCAGCCCTTGGGAAGCTGAGGCAGGAAGATCACCACAAGTTTGAAGCCAGCCTGGACTACCTACTGAATTGAAGGCTGGCCTATCTACATAGTGAGACCCTGTCTCCAAACCAAACCTATCTCTTCTGCTGAGATCACGGGAATATATATTTTATTTTAAAGAATAAAGTGTTACTCATTTCTTTATTTTAATTTGATACAGGGTTTCATTACGTAGTTCAGACCTGTAGTTATTCTCCTGTCTCAACTTCCCCAGCACTGGGATTACAAGCATAAGCCACCAGGCATGTGGTACCAGGGATTGAACTTGGGTCCTTGTGCTTAGCCACCTATCTCCCCAGACCCCAATTCATTTCTAAAATTGCAAAATAAAGTCAATTAAAATATTCACATTGTACAGGGCCAGGAAGATAGCTCAGTAGAATAAGCACTTGCCCAGCAAGCGCAAGATCCTGAGTTTGATCCCTGTTACTACAAGAAAAAAAAAAAAAAAAAAAAAA
>PVKN010042176.1:0-10261 GCA_004027915.1 Capromys pilorides
TTATGTTAGGCATTCTGCTGGAACATAATAAAAGGAGGGAAAACCATGAGTCAATAAAACATATTATCCTTCTGTAGGAGATCATAACTGGTAGGGAGCACTAAGAAGATATTCAGTAAACTGTAATTCAAGACAGGCTATAGCCATCATATCTCTCAAGTTCTAAGAATAATGATGTCCTTCCTTGTTACAGACTAATAGTGAATCTGACCTATATTCTTTTATTGACCTTTAACAGGAAGAAAACACGGAGAGAGCTAGTCTTAAGAAAGAAAGAAGAGGGTAGTGGAGATAACTCAGCAATCTAAGCACCTTCCTAGGCAAGCACAAAGACCTGGATCCACATGCAGTGCTGGCCACGCTCTGGCCTGTCTGGGTACCAAGACCAGGTGTGGTAGCTCACACCTGTAATCCCAGGGCTGAGGAGGCGGAAACAGGAGGATCACTATGAGTCAGAGCCGCATAGTGATAACCTATAATAAATACACAAAATTTTTAAAAAAAGAAAGAAGGCAGAATAATACAGGTTTTGCTTCAAAATCAAGCTTCAGCCTAAAGCAATGGTCCCAAAAGATGCTCCATATCTACAGAAAGCCTTCAAAGTGGAGCAGGTCAAATAAATAGCCAAAAGGAGGGCTGTGTAGCCTGTCATAGTTTTCTATACAAAAGTACCATTTGCTTTTCCCTTGGGATTAGGGGTTTGATCTTCTAAATAGTTTTCTTTTTCTTTTTCTTTTTTTTTTTTTAATGTTTTTGGCATAGTATCTCACTAAGCAGCTCGGACTTGTAGCGATCCTCCTGTTTTCAGCCTCCTCAGTGCTAGTATTACAGGTCTGTGCCACCACACTCAGACTCAGTGGCTAGGTCAACAGGCCTGGGGATGGGGCCAGCATGGCATGTGGTACTATAGATCAAACCCCAGTCCCTGTGCTTGCCTAAGCAGCTGTTTAGTCTGCAGGGCTATCTCTCCAGCCCCTAAATAGTTTTCTTAATGAAAACTTTCAAATGAGGAATAACTGGTATAAGGTAATTGGAGATAATTGTCTCCTTTTTTAGTGCCAAAGTGTCTATGGTGTAGCCATGACTTTAAATGCAAGCATCTGTGAGAAACTAGAAAAAACTAAAATTGAAGAAAAATGTGACTTTCAGCTGTCAGTCATGTACATATTCACTAAACATTCTCTGCTAAATTTCAATATAGATGAGCCTTTCATAACTGGGAAGAAGAGTCAGTGGAATTATGGATTTGAAAGGAATAAATACATTACAAAGAAACTGGCCATGTTCACCAGTCATGTGCTTTCTGCAGTGTTCTCCATCTCTATAAAGGCATTGCTACCCAAATTTACATAGTTCAAAACCTCATATTTATATTTGATTTCAAATCATGCCTTATGAGAAATGGAAATAACTGAATTCTTCAACTTGAGAAATTAAAAACATTGAGAATCTTGTCTTTGGTTTTGATATCTTTGTCAACTACTTTAAAAGAGAAAGAGTAGAATACACAACGTGGCCTTAGGGAGAATAAGTAGAATATCTAGATGTAATTCATAGGGAAGTTATGTTCAGTTTAACAAAAAGAAGAGCTTTTTAATAATTCTAGCTCTTCAAGGAGATAATGGACTTTCTTTTTTGGTACTGGGAATTGAACTCAGGCCATAGCACTTGCCGGATGGGTGCTCTGCCACTGAGTTACATTCCTGGTCCAATAATGCACTTTTTAAGAGTACAATAAAGGAGTTCCCTCTACAAGTGGTCAGGCAGAGTCTAAGAAGGGCATTTTAAGGCAGAGTCAATTGAGATAAAAGAAAATTATGATTTAGGAAAGTCTACTATTTACCAAGCCTTGTAATAGAGAGTTTAAAAGGATTGTGTTTTAAGGCCAGGGGTCTAAAGCACCTTCCTAGGCAAGGTTAGGCAAGTGTTCAGCCACGGAGGTTCGATCCCAGGCACCACATGCAGTGCCAGCACTACCCCTGGGGTAGGCCGAGCCAGCCACTCACATAGCAAAAGATTATATTTTTAATCTTCCCAGAAACACTCTGGTGTAACATGTAGGTAGCATTCTCTCTTTTTCAGGAAAATGGAAGCTTGAAGCAATTCAATTTTTCTTGCTTGAATTACTATTGATGTAAGAAGGTGGTAGTGACAATCGTTCTTTGCACTAAGCTAGTTAGTAATGACTGCTATCTCAATGTTCGTATAAAAAATAACCCTTCCACGTATTTCTAAATGTCCTAAGGAACTGTTGGTTTGGGGCAGGAATATAAGATACATATCATACTTAGTGATCACAAAGAGCAAGTAAGTAGAATACCCAGATCTTAAAAATAGCTGTGTCCCACTCAGAAGATTGATCTATTTCTAATGCATTATTCACAAAGGTGGGATTGGAAAGCGCAGCTTCTTAAGGTCTAGGCCAGTCCCAAAAGATTCTGGATTTTTTCTTCCTTTTTTAATCTCATATAATTTATCAACTTCACTTGAAAATTCTTCTGTGATTTCTTAAATATACTGTCTTCTCTGCCCACAGTCACCAATTCAGATTCAGAATCATAAACTCTCTCTGCATCTGATTTGTCTATTTCTTATATTTTCCTATTCCAAACCATCTGATTCACATTTACCAGATCATTCTTCCTAAAATATAGATCCAACTTTTCCTTTATCTCAGATACTCCAGATCATATCAAAATCAAGCATTCACACTTTCTGTGCTTACCATCAAACTAATAGTTTAACTTTAACTTTCACTTTCCCAACCTGTTCACATTTTCTGCACTTCCTTGCCTTCCTGCAGTTCTTGTTTCCTCTGCTTAAACTGATTTTTTGCCTTCTCCACTTACTGAAATCCTGTTCTCCATGATCTACCTTAAATGAAATAGTTAATAATTATCAGCCAGCTACTATACTAAATGTGTGTGTTTTACATGAATTATTTAATCTTCACAACAATCTTATTATCTCCTCTTTCTCTCTTAAAGTTAGTTCAAAGGTAAAACAGTGGTTATATTTGTCCAAAGCCACACAATAAATGTTGGGAGTGGGATCTAGAGTTAAGTAATCTCATAGTGGCTCCAGAGAAGTGTTGCAATTTTGGACAACTGAAAAATAGTTTTCTGATTTTGTCTGGATCAAGCTGATATAATCTTTACTTGAAAATCTCAGAGGACTTTGCATCTTTAAAACCTATCTTCTGTTATATTTAACTGTCTTTTCATACCCATGATGAACCTATTTGGACTCCAGTGATCACAAGCTATATTTTAGGCATCTCACACTTCCTGGCACAAACTAAGTGCTCAGTATATCTGTTAAGTTGAATAGAAGGTATGATGGGTTTTGGGAGTGGACAAGACAGTTATCCAGGGAAGACACTTACCCTCACCACCCTGAATGATATTGGCCACTGCTGCCAACTGCTGTCTAAATCAGACTCTGAAATCTGTTTTCCCAACCTACTCTCTTTTTGACCCCCAGTTCCTGGAGCTGCTTGGGCATTGGCCAGTGTTTGGGGTGGGACAGGATCAAAATATCACTGCCCCGGGCTCAGCTTCCAGAACTAACATATCAAGTGAAATTCAGCTGGGATATTGGACTGAAAGCCCCCATACACAGCCAGCATGGTCTGTGCTCTTTGCACAAGCCCTGACTTGCCTGGGGAACATTTGGGTGACCCAGCAGTTCAGCTTCCCTCCTGAGTTTCACTTGTCTGATCCCCCTCCCTTCCTCAGCTAACTCCCAGCCTCTTTCTTTTCTTTATCTTCCATCGCCAGACACTCAAGGCAGTTGAACAAGTCCAGACATGTTCCCAGCAGCTGCCCTTGTCTACTAAATGTTTACACAGAAGAGAACTATCTCACCAAAGTTCAAAGGATATTAGCCTAGGTTTCTGGCACTTCAGAGCCTCCAGAAAAAAAAATGCACAGACTGACCAAAGGCCACGTTCCCAGCCATTCTGATTTTGCAGCATCCTAACAGGGACATCCTGATGTGCTTACTGTCACCGCTCCCAGCCCCCTCGCCAAGACAGCAGTGTTCATATATTTACCAAAATGAAAGGATAGACGGATCTTAACTACTAAAACATGATTCCTTGGGAGAGAAAACACACTTAAGCACAAACCAGATATGCTGCCCAGCTGCCGCCCCTCAGCCCCAACCCTAAAGACCACACTCACAGTAGAAGAAATCCGTTGCAATCAGAGCTTTGCTCCACTCTTCACACATAAGTGTTGTAACGGTAGACTGGATCCGTCCACTCTCACCGCTCTTTGTGCTACGCCTACTTCCCCGCCTTCCCTTGAGACTCTCAGGACAGCTATTGGATTACTTGACATGTTTAGGCGTGGCTATGCAAAGGAGTTCCCCCTTGGAGAGACTGGGATAAACAGTGATCTAGCCACTAGTGAGGCAGGAGTTGCAAAGCCTGGGAACTTAAGTGAGGCCAAAGGGCAAGTAGCCAGGGAACTGGGCTCAGTCCAAGTTATGGGAAAAGAAAGAGGGAGAATCAAGTGCTTAGATGCAGCTGTATGCAGCTGTATGCAGCTTAGCTCTTCAAAATTCTATGCATGAGTTAGCAGACATGAAGTGTGATAGGAAAAATTAATGTTTGAAAAGTAAGGACTTTCAGAAATATGGAAAAAATAAAGAACAATGTCCTGGGTTTGTCTTTCTCCTCCCCTTCCTTCTCCTTCCACTTTTATTTCTTTCTGCTTTTTTTTCAATGTTCATGACTGCAGAAAGGTGGGTAGGATTTTTGACAGGAGAAAGCAAGGACATGTGAAGCTCAGGAAATATCACTAAAAATGACAGGAGGTTGAAATCCGGAACCTGGCTTGAACTTTAAGCAAACCATCAATGTGTAGCCCTAGAGTTCTCTATGTATAAGAAAATTATATATTCTCTCAAGTGCTTTCTAGGCACAACACTTGGGAGTTTATGTCTATGATGCCTCAGGCAATGGAGAAAGCCTGGAAGGTTTACATGTGACCTTGAAGAACTTGCAGTGATAAGACAGAGAGCACACAGAATACAGCACACAGTACAAGAGAGTAGAAGAGAGGAGAAGGCAGGAAGAAGGACTTAAATTGAAAGAGTCTATGGCTAGGGAAGACATATGCTACTTAGTGATTTGAGAAGTCTCAAGCAAGGCAGGGAAGCAAATAGCATTTTAAGTGATAAGGAGGAAGGATACTTGAGCCAAGATAGGAGAAAGAATCAAGCAATGTGTGATAACTAGACTGAGGGTCCACTTCTAACCTGGATATGGGGCTCTATATATTAGCAGTTCACAGTAGGGTCTCAGTCCAGAAGATGAAAAGTCTTTGGTGGAAAAGGGCTGAAACAGGAAAAGAGCTGAGATGACTTTGCATAAGTCCTGAATTAACTCTGTTTCTGCTGAGGATTATGTGAATTTATACAAACAATAGAGTCAGTATGAATAAGGTAATAGAACACTGACTATAAGAGAATAAAAGGGATACAGGTATGGGTTATATATAAAGACATAAATAAACAAATATATATACCTAGATACTTTAAAACTCTCTTGTTGCATTTGTGAGATTAAAATGAAGAAAGCTACTCTCTCTATATATATCTTAATTCTGCTCTGAGCATGCCAATATGAGACTAAAAGAAGACCTTTGTTCTTATGTCAGGGAAGGGACCTTTTTCCAAAGGAGAGGCCATCAACTTTTCCTCCATCTTATGCAAAATCCAGAACAGTTGGATTCTTAAGACACTAGTGCAATAGAAAAAAATACTGACGCAGGACTTGAGAATCCTGGTAAAACTGACTTTGTGCGTAAAATAAAGTAAAAACTTCTTATCTTAGGCTTTCTTCTGCATTTGTAACATGAAGAGGTTGTTGCACTACATGATTTTAAACTCTAAAGTAGAGAATTTCACAGTTAAATAGACATCCTACTAAAGCACAAATTCAGGTCCAGTACCCTAGGTACAGTTTCAGCAGTGAGTAATGCTAAGGCTGTCAGCTTTTTTCTTTATGAAAGAGCCCTGGTGCTGACTGCAGGATAAATAGGTCCAGCCTCTCTTTGTTATTTCTAAGTCTGGAGAGATTTTTCTGGGGCCAAATGGAATTATTTACTATAAATCTTAGGTCTTTTCAAAGGTTGTCTAGGATCACTCAGGGTGATTCTGGTTTCATCTAGGTCTCAAAGACACCTAAATCACTTCTGGTTCTAGGGTAAAATGCATGTAGGGTGAATTCTTTCAGGATATTTGTGGTTTTGCAGTCATACTTGACCTTTAGAGAACTATTGGAGATTGAAAATGAGAACTGAAGCTGAAGTTCCAAGGGATGCTGGGTACTATGGGGTAGCTGCTTTGAATTCTACTGTCTCTAAGGATGTCCCTGAATACAGGTTCAGCTCTTGGTGTCTTTTTGTGAGCTTGCAATATGTATAGATCAGTTTGGCTATGGATGTTGGATTGAATGGAATATATAGGCTTGAGTTTTCTGTATTAGAAAGGTGAGCTATAAGAAAGTTACTGCTAGATGTGGAATTTTTAAATAAAGCAACAGTTGAATTTCAGCATAGTTGATGAATGTTTTCTCTCATCATTAAGTATTTTTCCTTCCACTTTCCCAAAATGTTTCAAATTCACTTCTAGCCCAGCAGCAAACTGAACTCTCAAACATCTGGCAAATGACTCCATTTCCAGTTTCACTGAGAACATGAAAATGCAATAGCTTTGATCTCAACAATTTCTGATTTCTTCCCATTCAAACTTATCTTTGTCTCTTACCACTGAATTTTTTCCTATCCCAGACTAGTCTCCCCATCTGAGTTCCGTCCTCCTATCTTCTCTTCTTTTTATTTCTTTCATCTTTAAATATCTCTTTTTTCTGGATCTCTTCCCTAACCTCTTATTTTTCATACTTAGCAAAGATTCTGATTATTCTAATTACTAAAATTTTGTCCCTCTGCTATGGTCTCTATATTTGTGACAGCCACGAATTTATATGTTGAAACTTAACCAACAATCAGAGGGTATTTGGAGATAAGCTTTTACGAGGTAATTAAGAAATGAAAAAAATAGAAACTTTATAAGAAAATGCACATAAACAACAAAAATCCATTACTCCCTTCATTACATGAGGACACGACAAAAAAGCAGTCATTAAAAAAATGGAACTTTATGTGATACTGAATCTGTAGCATTTTGATCTTCATTTTTAATGTACAGAATTAAGAGATATATTTAGATTATCCATCTCCACAGTTGATCTTTCTGGCTTTAATGAAATGACAATAGTCTGTTTACTTGTCATTCACTCTTATTTTATTGTGTATTTTTTGTTTATGCTTAACTCACCCTCTGAAGGACTGTACTTCTGACTGAGTCAAATAGATAAACCCTTGCATCTTCTTTTTTTAAAATTTTTTTTGATATTTTTTAGAGAAGGGCCTGCAGGGTGGTGAGGGTCTCACTACTAGATTGGACTCACAGTGATCCGACTGTTTACAGCCTCCCAAGAGCTGGGACTACAAGAGACTGCCACCACACCCAGGTTCAATTGCCTTCTCAGTGTGCCCCAGAGGCAGGGCTGGCATGGCAGGTCCAAGGATCGAAACAGTGGTCCCTACATCTTGCTTTTTCTTTACATACTACTTTATCCAGTGTAGGCCAAGAAGTTTTCCATGTAACTACTAGAAGTCCCTGCAATCCTGAATCTTCTACATATATATTTGTTGGTAATTCAAAGCAAGGTGGTGACATAGCACTCACATGTTCATGTCTCAATCTTTAATTTTTTAGTACTAGGAATCAAACCAAGAGGTACTATCACACTGGGTTCCATGCAAACCTTATATTGTATTTTCTTAATTTTAAGATAAAGTCATTAAATTGTGCAAGCTTACCATAATTTCAGTGATCGTCCTTCTCAAACATCCCATGCTTTAAGAATTGCATGTCTGCACAACTATACCCAGCCACATTCAATCATTATAACTTTATATGCAGAATTATAGTCACAAGAGCTTATAAGCATAAGTGAAATATTATTACAATTAGCATAACATAGAAATAAGACAGTATGAAAAGGGTAGAAACGTAAGTTTCATATTACCCACATCACCTCTCTCCCAAGTCCTGGAAGCATGTTGTGGGAGGTGATATCATCCATGAGAAGGAGACAGTAAAGTAAGCATCTGAACACCTGGTGAAATAAAGTGAATATTAGGCCAGCCCCATGACTTGTGATGACAGCATATTTGGTACTAGGAACCAGGCTAGCCCCCAAGGTCCTATATTTCAAGCCCACTCTGAACCAAATAAGCCTCATTAGCCCTAACTCTCTAGGCTAGCATCCACAGACTAAGTTGCAAGCCCCATCCCAACATCAAGGTGGTCCCTGTGGGCTCATGTTTCAGACAGACCTTGGTATCAGGTCAATCCCCAGAGGCCGCAGGTTCCAGAGCAGTGTTTCTAATTAAGCTCCAGAGTAGCTGCAGACCAGGAACATCGTCATAGCATCAGGTTACAGACCAGCACCCACAGACCCACCCTTCAGTCTTGTCACATTGTCAGATTCACAGCAAGAAAGTCTGACCCCAGACCAATATCCATTAACTCCAGGCTCCAAGCAGTGCCCTCCCCTCCAAGTGACCTTATGTCTAAGTCAACTGCCCTAGGCTGCAAGCATATGTCAATAAAACAAGACTCTAGCTACATTTTAATGGATCCAGGCTCGAAGCTCTTCCACAAGAGTACAACAAATATAGCATAGGCATTATGGCATGTATCTAGGTGTTCCATGAAAACCTTAGGCACTTGTAGGTGGAGCTTTTAAGAAGTGGCTAGATCTAGAGTGTGATAACTAAATTTGTCCAGTAATTAGCTTACATTGTTCTGTATGGGGGTAATATGTATGGGTGGTGCCAACCAATATACTACAGTCTGGATAGGGTCAAAATAAAAGGAAGATTTGCCCCTCCTGCTGCTGCTGCTTCTGGCCTGCCCTATCGGGGACTGTTTCTCTCTTCTGCCATTTCCCCCTGCCATGCCACCCTGCCTTGGAGCCAAATATAAACTGAAACCTCTATAATCTGAAAGTTAATATCATTTTTCCTCTTCTAATTTGCTCCTTGTCTGTATCTTTCTGAGTAGCTGTGATCTTTGGTGCAGGACTGCGTGCCTGCGGGTTGTTCCTTCAGCACAGGCTTGCGGATTGGCTGAGCTGCCAGGGGAGGGGGGTTTCACTCATCTGAAGGGTCTGGCACTGGGTGATAGGCTGCACTAGCAGCAGGCCAGAGGAGGTCTCACGTGGCAGGCCTGGTACTGGCAGGTCTGACACTGCCTGATGACGGTAGGCTGCGCTGGCGGTGGACCTGAGGACCCTCACCTGGCGGTCCTGGTGCTGACTGGCCTGGCACTGCCTGAACTTTCTTTCTATTTTCTGATATCTTCTTCAATCTCCATTCTTAGGAAACTATATTTTTCACTTACAAATTCTTTAGTATCTTTTTTGCATTAATTGCTATGTATCCCACTTTTTAGATGATAATGTGAAGAGCATGGTGTTTCTAATGGACTTCTGTGTGTTGTAATGTCTACAGAAATGTTATTCATTTTTGAGTGATGACTTGTGTCATATCACAGATTTTTGGTGGATATGTTGGGGTGTTGTATGTAGAGTGTCATGTCATCTGCACATAATGATAATTTAACTTGTCAATAACACTCCATGGGAACAGAATTGTCTCTTCAATAAATGGCAATTTTAACAACTGAATATCCGCATAGAAAAGAGTGAAATTTGACCCTTATCTCACAACATACACAAATGTCAACTCAACCTGTATTAAATATTTAAATGTAAAAACATGAAGCTGTAAGTTTACCAGAAGAAAAGAGAAGAGTTGTTTTTGCATATGCTGTCTTTCTTTGTTATCTGTGGAAGGTTGGCTCCAGCTTAACTCTTGGATGCCAAAATATGCAGATGCTGAGGCCCTTATTATATAAACTGTTGTATTATTTATTTATGAAGTATGCACATTTCCCCAGATATAATTTTTAGAACAGATATAATTTTTTTCAAATATTTTTAATTTATACTTGGTTGAAGTCAGAGACACAATACCCATTGGTATGGAGAGCTGCTATGTGATTCCAAAAGTACATCAAACAAAAGGAAAATACCCAATTAGAATTGACTGAAATTAAAATGATTCTTACTGAAAAGGAAGCAACAGAGTGTGTGGATCATTTAAGGAATGGGATATAA
>PVKN010042177.1:5000-10425 GCA_004027915.1 Capromys pilorides
ATGATCTTTGCAGTTGGAATAAAGTCCCAGCTCTGGGGGCTGGCAAGATGGTTCAGCGGTCTAAAGTGCCCACTTAGGCAACCGCAGGGACCGCAGTTTGATCCCCGGCACCACATGCTATGCCAGCCCCATCCCCAGCACAGGCTGAACCAGCCATAATACAAAAAAAAAAAAAAAAAAAAATCCCAGCTCTCGCACTGTCTTAGTTACTTTTCACTCGTTGCTGGGACAAATACCTGACACCCAAAATGAAGGAAGGAAAAGTTTAGTTAGCTCACAGTTACTGGAGGTTTCAGTCCATATTGGGCTGGCTCCAAGGCAGAGAGGCACAGGGCAGAGAGCAGCAGTTCATGGCGGCGGAACAGTAACAAAATGGTGACAGAGGCAACAGAACAACCAGGGGAGCAGAGAGCAACAGTGTGAGTCTGTCTTTCTGTCTCTCTTTATACCACATTCAGGCTCTCTGCCTCAGCCTATCCACCTTAGGATATGGGCCAATCCACACCCATAATCCCAGAAGGACTCAGACTCATAGTTCCATCAATACTAAAATACATAATCCCAGTGGATCATGAGTCAAGTCTCAAGCTCTAGAAGTCCCCGCCCCATGATTGCATGAGGCTTTGGGGGGACAACTAGACATAAACCATAACAGGCACTTATCAGCTTATAACGTCAAGTCACTTTAATGCCCCATGCCTCGGTTTCCCCATCTGTGGAACATCACCTCTGTCATAGAAGAATGGGTTGTCTTCCCTGTCCATGGAATAATTAACGGGATAATGTATTAAAAATGTGCTCGGCTGGATACTGTGCAAGCAGTTAAGTCCTTGGAAGTGGTCGTGTGGTAGTTGTCACCTGGGGGCCAGGGGTAGAGACTCCCTTTCCCTAAGGAGCTTCAGGCAGCCCCCCAGGGCATGGAGGCCTCAGATGGAGGGGAAGAAAATGCCCTCCCTAAGGCCCACAAGCAGTGCTAAAGGCACCTTGTTAGGGGCCAGGAAGACAGCACCGTGACACAAGTGCCTGCCTGGCAAGTGCAAGGTCATAAATTCAAACCCAGTCCCACAAAAATAAAATAACATAAAATAAAATAAAGGTATCCTGTCACCCCCGCCACGTGGCCAGCAGGGAGTTTCCCAGCCAGCCCCTCCTGGCTGAGCCCACCGGCCCCCACACTGTCCAGTCTGTGGTTTGCTGCCCCCTGTCCATCTGTGGCACTGACCAGCAGAGCATGAGTATAGTTCCTGAGAAAGCGAGCAGATGAGATCCCAGGCACCCCAGCTTCCCCTGCCTTGCCTCACGTGGACTCCCGGGTGGGATGCTTCGTGTTTCTGCTGCAGTGGCAAAATACAGATGTCATAACACTCGCCATTTGAATTTCTTCCTTCCTTTCTTTCTTTCTTTCTTTCTTTCTTTCATTCTTTCTTTTCTTTTCTTTTCTCTTTTTTCTTTTTTCCAGTACTGGAGATTGAACTCAGTGCTTTCACACTGATTTACATCCTTAACCCTTTTTAAAAAATTTCCTAGCTGAGCATAGTGGAGCACGCCCGCAATCCCAGCCCTCGGAAGCCTGGGGCAAGAGGCAGGCCTGGGCCACACAGTGGGCTCAAGGCCATCCTGACCTGCAGAGCGAGACCCTGAGTCAGGGTTTCTAAGTTCCTCAGGATGAGCTCGAATTTGTGATCTCCCGGCCTCAGCCTGTCAGTGCTGGGATCGCAGGTGTGTAACGCCACACACAGTGCGATGGAATTATTTTCAAGTGCATAATTCAGGGGCATCAAGTGAGACTCCCTTGTTACGCAGCATCACCACCACCACTCCAAGACTTTTTCATCATTCCAAGCTGGAAGTCTTCCACCACTGAACAGTAACTCCCCATTCTTTGTGGTCCCTGGGGTCCACGCTTTGCCTTCTGTGCTTGTGAAATTGTTTCGTTGTTGTTTGTTTGTTTGTATTTAGTGCAGGGTCTACAAGGTCTACAGAGTCTTACTACACAGCTTCGACTCATAGTGATCCTCCTATTTTCAGCCTCCCAAGCGCTGGGATTACAGGCGGGCACGCCCTCACCCAGTCTCGATCGCCGGCTCAGTGCGCCCCCAGTGGTGGGGCCAGCATGGCTGCACTCATGAAATCGGCTCTTCTAGAAACCAGTATCCCTTGTGCGGACTCGCTGGATGCCACAGCTAGTCTGGAGTGCCCAGCCACGCGGCCAGTACCATCAGGGCAGGTGTTACATGAGCATATTCTAGATAACGAGCAGGCTCGACATCTGCGGGCTTTGAGTAAAGCTCACCCTCCCAGGGAAGCTTCAGCCCGTGAGTCGAAGAACTTCAGGACAAAAACAGCCTTGTTCTCAAAAGAAGCAATTCTGCCTCCAGCCTTCTCTACATAGATATTCTGTCTTAAGTTTCCAGGCTACGAGGTCCATGGCTGAAGCGTCAGCTCTGGCCTAGATTTTCAGGTCTCCGGAAAGATTTGTCAACCCATACACAAAAATGACACACACTGATGTACACTACAAGGGCTGACCAGATAGCTCAGCAGACTAAAGTGCCTTCTCGGGGCGGCGAGATGACTCAGCGGACTAAAGCGCCTGCTTATGGAAGCTTAGGCAACCTCAGGGACCGCGGTTCGATCCCTGGCACCACATGCTGCTCCAGCCCTACCCCCAGGGCAGGCTGAGTTGGCCATAACATACATACATACATACATACATACATACAGTTTCAAAAAATAAAGTGCCTGCTTAAGTGAGTGTAGGGAATGGGATTCAACCCGTCATGTTGTGCCAGCCCCACCCCCAGGACACACTGAGAAGGCAATTGAGACTGGGCATGGTGGTGCACATCTGTAATCCCAGCACTTGGGAGGCTGAAAACAGAAGGATCACTATGAGTCTAATCTATGTAGTGAGACTCTGTAGACCCTGTACTAGATACATTTAAAAAAAAAAGGGGGGAAATGTATGCTACACATGCATGCTATACTGGAGGACCCCAGTAATGCCCCACAGGGCGACTTTTTCTTTCTTGGTCTTTTTGAGACAAGATCTCATGTAGTTCAGGCTGGTCTTGAACTCACCTTGTAGTTCAGGCTGGTCACAAATTCACAATAATCTTCCTGCCTTAGCCTCCCGAGGGCTGGGATTACAGGCATGCACCACCAGGCCCAGCTTCTCCACAAGGACTTTATCTCTATCTCCTCCATCAACCTGTGCATCAGCACCTCTGGGAAGCCTTCTGGAACATTCTCCCTGGGGACGCATGCGGCCTTATGGAGGGAGGGAGGTTCTTGTGAGCAGGAACTTATTTTTACTCCTGCTTCACACATCCATAAGACTCTGTCCTCTTGCTACAGCGGGACAGGGTGCTTTGCAGGGGTCCATGGTATTCGTGGTAGTTGGTCCACCTGCTGAGGCTCTTGTAGAGAAACATGTCCGCAGCTCTGTGGTGGTGCCCACCCCAGCCAGGGCTTGAGCCATTCCAGTCCCAATTGCCCTCACCATCAAATGAGAGGTAGAAAATAGTTTGGGGGGCTGGACAGGACAGTGCCTTCCCCTGCTAGCACCCCCACCTCTGGTTCTCCACCATGCCTGTAGAAGCCTTAGGTCACCCAGGCAGAAGATTCCAGACACTCGGAGAGCCCCCTCAGGCTGGGATCTGATGCAGGATGCCTGGGACCACCCTCTGACTTCCCTGTATGCCCTGGAACCTGTGAGAAGGCATCAGGTCAGGTTTGCTGTCCCAGCCTGTGTTGTAAGGTTACCTGGCTCAGGTTTGGAGTAGCCTGCCTCTGAGTTCCAGCGACGCCATGGACCTATCATGCCACCTCAAGGGAGCTGCCCGTCGCCTCTCAGACTGTCCTCGGCTCTCTACAATGAGAATGTGAAGGTTTATCCTGTGAGCTCGTAGACGAGTGGGTGCACCAGTGCACAAGAATGCTTGTCACCTCGCAATGACAGATATTATTACTGCTGATTCTCTTCCTCCTATCAGCTATGTGACTTTAAGCAAGGGGCTGGGCCTCTCTGTGCTCTGCTTCTTGATCTTTGAAATGAGGATAAAAGTGCACTAACCGTGAAGGCCCTGCAGGGTGACTTATGGGCAGGTACTATAGGAACTAAGGCAGTCAGGGCCCGAGGGTTGTGATCCCTCAGGACCCAGGGCGATTATCAGTGATCGATATCTATTCTGATCATTTGGGCTGGCTGATCCCTCCAGCTCTGATGAGCCATCTGAGGCCCTGGGTAGAGGAGGAAAAGCCCTACTGCGGCTCCTCCCGCCTTACCCCACCCCTCTGGCTCCTTTGAAGTCCCCAGGGGCCCCAGGCCGTGATAAATGTCCCAGCCCTATGGGTTATGACTTGCTGCCAGATTTGACGTTAACCATCATGCCCTGGCTGGGTGTTTGAAGAAAGTGGCTAAATGCTGCTGGGGCTGATGGGGAGATAGCAGTGAGGCAAGTCTTTGAAAGCCCCCCAGCCTGCCGCCCTGCCCTGGCGAGAGGGAGCGGGCGGCTCCGCTCCAGCTGTTTAGTCTACCAATCACAGTGGTGACAAAGAGTCTGTGCGCACGGAGGGGCTGCTGCAGGCGGGACTGGGTGGGTGGAGGGTGCCCTGCAGCCACTGAGGGGTCTGTCTCCTCGGCTGCCCTTCTTTTCCTGGAGTACGTACCCGTGTGCATGCGTGCTTGCGTGCTTGTGTGTGCACTTGCTTTTCTCAACTTTCTGAGCAAGCAAAGGCTGTGAAAGAGAAAGAGCGCTGGACTTGGGAGTCCCAGGCCCAGGCAGGGCCACTCTCCTGCCGCCCTGTTGATTGCACTGGCAGAGGCTGCGTGGTGGAAGGGGAGAAGGGTCTGATCCACTCTTCTTACTGTGCAATGATGGACAGATGTTGAGTCCCTGAACCTCAATGTCCTCATCTTTTGATGACAGTGGATAAGACCACTGCACAAGCTCTGAGCAATGATTAAAACCGGGCAACAGGGTATCATGTATCCTGCAGGGGTCCTGCATGCAGCACAGGCCGGCTTCTGTCTAATACTGGTCTGGGACAGAGCACAAACGAGCCCAGTTTGTTTCATGGCTCCTATGGGTCCCTCAGACACCAAATTCCAGCTCAGACTTAACTCTTCTTAATCACCTGTTTGTTCATTCCAACAACTTTCCTCAGAGGCAGGATTGTATCAGTATGACTAATCACAGCTGGGGGGCTAGGGCAATAGCTCGGTGGTCTAAGGGCACACAGTGCTGGCCACTGAAACAGGGCGTGGTGGCGCACACCTGCAATCCCAGTACTAGGGAGGCTGAGACAGGAGGATTGCTGGGAGGCCCAGCTGCACAGCAAGACCTTGTACCAAATACATAAATTAAAAGAAAAGAAAGTGGGGCTGAAAAAAATAAAAAATTAAAATAAATAAATAAATAAA
>PVKN010042178.1:0-10423 GCA_004027915.1 Capromys pilorides
GGCCTCCTTTAGCATAACTCCTACTAAGCCAGGTTTAGGAAAAATCCCCCTATGCTGGGCATCTGACCAGGTTCATTGTAGTAATTTTCCATCTGGTCACTCCTTATTCTACCTCTGGCCTAAAAACTCTCGTCTTTGCTGCATTTGAAGTTCACCTTAGGTCACCACCAAAGTCTTCCTCCTCTGCTGCAGTGGCTTACATAAAATCTCTCTTGCCATTTTTTTTCTCAGTGCTTGTGCACCTTTTTCTTCTTTGTGACCTCTTTGTGTACTTTTGATTTATTGAAATCTCTCATAGGCAATGGATTGCTGGCCAGTTTTCAAAATACAGCATGAAAACATTATCTTTTAATGTCTCAGTTGAACTTTTTACATTCATTTTTAGTTATCATTTTGAGATTTATTGCTATTTTCTTTTTAAAAGTTTGAGTACCTTTTTTAGCCTTTTTCTCTTTTTTCTAATGGATATTTTGAATTTTATTTTACGTGCTTTGAGCTTATACTTCTGTTTTCTTTAGATTTTAAAATGATGCTCACCACTCCAAACCTTCCGCCAGACAATGCAAGGGTAGCGCACCATGCTTTCCTTGTACCAGCCTCGCTTGTCCTGCCGGCCACCGTGCCAGTATTTGTCTGCTTCTAGAATATACATTTTATGTGATAGATTATTTAGAAAGTAAACTTTTCCCACTCATTTACTCACCTGTTCTCCTATACCTTGTAGTGTCCACCTGGAATGCATTTTTTCATTTTGCAGCATTATTTTTTCCTAAAAATAATTTTCAAACTGGGTCTTTGTGTATAATAAATCTGCTGAGACCTTGAATGATGACTTCATTTAATTGAAAGTTTCACTGACATAAAATTCTAGGCTTTCTGATTCTTGCCCTCATTTTTTGGAAGGTGAAATTTGGTTTGGTTCTCAGTACTGAGGATCAAATCTAAGGCTTTGGCATGTATATCATCTCTAGTCTTTATGTATCTGTGTGTGTGTGTATGTATGTGTGTGTATGTATGTATCTATGTATGTGCGCATGCATCTATGTATTTGTATCTATGTGTGTATGCTTACATCTGTATATTATCTATGTATGTATATGTATATATCTATGCATCCACGCATACATGTATATATCTATGTATATATGTGCATATGTATGCATGTAGTTTTGAGACAGGATCCACAGAGTTGCTAAGTTAGCCAGGCTTGACTTGTATTTGCAGTCTTCTTGCCTCACCCTGTCAGAGGGCTGGGATTCTGGGTGTGTCGCCATCCCACATTGGAAATTTGACCTCTTGAACCTAGAGTTTCCACTGTGAAGTCTGAGGTTAGTCTTGAATGTGACCTTTGGCTTCTTTGAACTTCCAGTTCCTTAACTGTAAAATGGTGCAATCTCAGCATGTTCGCCACAAGGGAAATTAATGAAGAAAATGTGATGTTCTTGATGGGTTTTTGGACAAGAGAATAGCTCCCCTTACTATGGTTTTAAATTTTTTTTGATAAAAATTCTTCTTTTATAAGGATGGAGAAGAATAGGGGAGAGCAAGTGACATGGGCTTCTACTTCACAAGGGCAAGGAAATCACTTCATTTTTCACAGCTTTTAAAAGCCACGGAAAGTTTTTCTTTCTGTGAAAGGACTAATGACCTTCTGTAGCTTCTGTGTACCAGGCAGACCCATAGGGACTGATGTGTGACTCACAGCTTGTCACCAGCTGTGCTGTTTTGCAGGCCCCTGCAGTGCAGGATTACAGGCTGGCAAGCCTGGGCAGTGCAGGATCCTGGGCTGGCAGGCCTGGGCAGTGCAGGCTCCTGGGCTGGCAGGCCTGGACAGTGCAGGACCCTGGACTGGCAGGCCTAGACAGTGCAGGAGCCTGGGCTGGCAGGCCTGGGCAGTGCGCACTGGCCGTGCCCAGGTTTGTTGGTGCTCTTGGGTCATGAATCACTTCTCCCAACCCATTTTTTATTCTGAAATGAAGCAAAGGCAGACGCGACCAGTGCCAGAAGAGAAAGGAAGAGAAGCAGGAGAAGAAGGAAGATGAGGAGAAGAAGAAAAGCAAGTTGATTATCAGTTTGTTTTTTGCTAATGGAAGGTATGATTGAAAGATATAGTGTGCTGGCGAGATAGCTTGGTGGTCTAAAGTACCTGTTGGCAAGCTTAGGCAAAGCATACGGGGACCGTAGTTC
Source organism: Capromys pilorides (assembly GCA_004027915.1). Taxonomy (NCBI): domain Eukaryota; kingdom Metazoa; phylum Chordata; class Mammalia; order Rodentia; family Capromyidae; genus Capromys; species Capromys pilorides. Next base: position 2,188 of record PVKN010042178.1, read on the forward strand.
GATCCCTGGAACCACAGGCCACACCTGCCCCGCCCTCAGGGTACGCTGAGCCAGCCACAAAAAGAAAAGAAAAATGTAGTGTTCATTTAAATAAAAAAAAATTATAGTAAAAGACACATTGTCATTTACCCCCCCAGAAACGCTGCAGGCGCGCTTAACCCCTCCTATTGCTCTTGCTGCTTTCTTAAGTAGTCCCGGAAGTCCTCTTTCGCGAGTGTCTCAGTTGTGCTCTTCTGGCTGCCTTGATGTCCTGAATCGGTTCCTAACATTTATCTTTCATGCCATTTTGACTTGGGAGGAGAGCCGGAAGTCATGTGGCATCGGATCCAGTGGGTAGGCCGATAAATACATTGCACAATTTTTTATTAATCTGCCTTTGGATGGCACTTGGCACCAGTATTCATTCAGTGAAGTTTTAATCGCACCTGGCAAAGACACTTAGGAAAGAGGACCTCTAGAACTGCTTCAGGAAGCGGCGAGAGGGGTGGGGTAAGTGTGCTCAAAGTGTGCGTGCGTGCGTGTGTGTGTGTGTGTGTGTGTGCATGTTTTGAGAGGGACTAATGGCAATATATCTTTTAATACAATGAATTTTTAATGTAAACATTATGATATATTTGACTCCTACCTTGGACTTAGTCATCCCTTTTGCTCAGCGAGGCACCCGTTTCTCGCATCTGTGTTTGCTCAGCGTCCTGCTCTCCTATCTCTCAGGAGTGAGTGAGTGGGGAATTCAGGGAGGGGAGCCTAGGACAGCGCCAGATGGGAAGGAGCCTCTGCAAGTGTCAGGAGCCAAGGAAGACAAACCCTACAGGGGGCGCTTGCCACACCAGCCTGTGTGCCCTGGCACAGGTGCTAGCTCAGGTAATGAGCTGAGCGTGTAGCTGCGGGTCGGATTCGGATGTCTCTGCGGACCTGCGTGCTTAGTTCTTGTTTCCAGGGCTAAGAGGTTGAGAGTCTGCCTTTTCCTGGCCTTGACATTTCCCACATTGGATTTTTAAAACAAGAGCAACAAAAACAAAACCAGGGCGGGGGAACCTCCTTTGGAAGATGCAGCTGCCTGCGCTTCCTTTTCTCCTCGGAGCAGATGGCAACCCTCCTTGCCAGGTCTCGGCAAGAGGCAGATCTCAGAGTGGCCTCACTCCATGCATTTTAAAAATTCCAAGGCCTTTGAAGGCATCCAGATCTGTGAGAAAAGCACAAGGACATTTCGCCAATGTAGAATGAAAGCACCTTTCATCTTCTCAACATTGCTGCCCATCCTATTCTAGAAAGCACTGAGCCTTCATGTCTGTCCCTTTGTATTACTACAAGGCCTAATTCTCAAGTGAATTGCTTGTGGAATGACTACCACATGGCTATAAGTGACATGGATTATTATTATCTTGAAGACAATAGTCTAGAACATGATTTCCTCAGTTTTTCTTCATATTCTGCCATGTGTAGGGCTATCAGATTACATTTTTACCATAAGGACCATCAACCACCTCTATTCCACCTCAATGTAAGTGTGAAAATTGCTAACCTAATCATCAAAGCTGACGAGAGCTTTCTTCTCCTGGGAACCTGGCCAGGACATAAAGAAGCTGGGGTTGATAGCAGGTGCAAGAGAAAATTGAATTTAGGTGACATTGACCGAGATCAGTCCAGGGAAGTTTGGCTCGGTGTCTTCTATGGGGAAGCTAGAGAGGAGAAAATGATTCAGCTAAGCAGAAGTGGTGGTTCAGGCAGAGAGGGTGGGAGCTCAGGCTGCATGGCGTGGGATGGGATGGCCAGAGTCAAGGGCAGGGCGCAGGAATGCATGACTTCATCCTTGGCCTTGCCTTCTAAAGCAGGCCAGACTGCTCACTTCTCTGGCCTTCTTGATCTTCACTTCTCCTCTTAATAAAGTTGAAGTAACATCTTGGGCAGTTGGGTTGCTTTCAGTAGTTTGGGGCAACTATAATATGGCAGCTGTGAGCATTCTTATGCATATCTTTGGTCAGCACAAGTGTTCCTGCATCTTGGGTAAGCACTCAGGAGTGAATCTGCAGAGTTGTAGGTATTCACACATTTAGCTTAAATAGTCCTCTCTCTGGAACAATCTGGAATATGCCAGAAATAAGTTTATGATAGGTACATAAATTCTGATGAGGCACCCTAGGGCTCTGGAGAACTCATGAAGACCCAGTCATTCAGGAGAAACTCTGTACTCTGGCAAGTTTCCCTCTCTTGATGGGAGGCAGCATGTCTGGGTTTAGGTCCTGGTGCTGTTACTCCTTGTGATGGGCTGTCCTACCTCGGGCCCTTGTCAGTGGGGGTGATCATTCTTCACCTTCCCAAGCTGAATCTAAGCATGGCTTATATGTGGTAATCTCAACAGCTATTTTGAAGACAACAGTATGCAATATAACAACCATGGTCCAATTTCTATCACTTTGTTTAATGAAGTTCTGTATTGTTTCTATTTTTTGATATTTTCTTTTGAAAAATAAATTTAGAAAAGAAAATGACCCATGTTCATGTGGCTGTGGTTTTTTTTTTTTTCCAGTACTAGAGACTGAACCCAGGGCTTTACACTGAGCTTTGTCTGTCTGTCTGTCTGTCTGCCTACTTACCTAATCTATCTATCTATCTATCTATCTATCTATCTATCTATCTATCTATCTATCTATCTACCTACCTATCACCTATCTAATCTCATGAAGTCACCCGTTGCCCAGGCTAAGTTCAGTGCCAGGGCTGCAGGCATGTTCCACTACACCTGGTTCATGTGGTCATGACTTTAAGAATGAGCATATAGTTTGCCATGTCCTTGTCCCCTTCTGCTGATGACTGACAACATTCAAGATCAAGACTGCTCCTGCTGGGTTGTGTGAGTCTCAGAATGAAGGAGTGTGACAGGCACAATGGGTCCATGGTGGATGTGCAGTGTGAGGGCCAATAAGCCACTTTGGTTTCAAGATTTGGGGCCATGTGTTGTGGTGCACACCTGTAATCCCAGCACTGAGGAGGCTGAGGCAAAAGGATCGATGCAAGATCCAGGCCAGCCTGGACTGCAGATGGAGTTCTAGGTCAGCCTGAGTTGCATATTGAAACCCTATCACACACATACACACACACACACACACACACACACACACACACACACACACACACAGATAAAAAAGATTTAGGTTCTGTTTGTTACAACCACATCAGCTCTCCCTTTCTGAATGGTATAGCACTTCCTAACCACGGATCCCTGAGTGTGTTGTGTAAATTCTTTGACACACAGCTGCTTCAACTTCGCCTATAAGATGGGGAGCTGGGCATCTTTCTTGGCTGATGCAACCAAGAAAAGGTGTTTGTGAGAGGATGGAAATAAACAATAGACTGTGAAGTTGCTTTGAAGATATGCGACAAAATATGAGGGTTGGTTTCTGTTGCTTCAGTACAGTGGGACAAGTGGGTAAAGCTGCACATGCTGGAGTTAAACAGCTGGGTCTGTCATGAGCTGTGAGACTCTAGGTGAGTCACTTAACCACCCTAATTACCTTTAGTTCTAAAACGTGGTTAGTAGCAGAAATTGCCTTACAGAGTGGTGGGCAGATTAATGAAAAAAGCACAGCGAAAACATAACACAGAGCCCGGCATATAGCAGCTCCCTGCTGAGGCCTGCAGCAGTTGCTATCATTGTGTTGTTGTCATTGTTCCCAACTCAGTGTGTCTTCCTTCTGTCATCATCAGGACCAGAAACTTCTGGAAGGGCTGGGGTTCTGCAATTCTATTTTTCTGCAACCAGAGCAAAATATGTCTATTAATCTCTTTAAAAAAATCTGCAGGCAAGGAAAACATCCGCGGTAGGGAAGCTATTTAAGTGCTTTAGATTTTGTCTTCATAATAATTTATTAAAGATCTGCTGCTAAAAGTGTCTTCTTTGAAAAATAAATCAATAGTTCACACAGAGGCCAAGGCACTAGATTTCTTTCTTCTTGTTAGAGGTTAGTCATGGCGGGGATCACATTTGATGTATTTGTGAAGAATCTATTCACCCTACTATGTTCAGGGCAAACCCTAGGGAGCGTAATGCATAAAATAGGGCTCTTCCCTAAGGGCCTAAGAAATTACAAGTTTACAGGGGAGAAGGTGTCTCTGTGTGTAATTAAAGTGAGATACTGTAAAGGTCCTTGATTTGCATAGTTACATAGCAAAGGTGACAGGAACATAAGATGTAGGAGTGGTAGATTACATCTAGGTGGGTCCTGGCCAAAGCTTTGAAAAGAAAGTGAATTGGATTATCAGGTTGGCTGGGTCTGTAGGGCACAGTGGGACGTAGGAGGGCACTGATTGGGAGGCAGGGTGTGGGCTCTGGCTACAGATGAGAGGGCCTGAGTGATGAGGCTGTTGGACGGGCCTTTGATACAATTTTTTTTTCAGGCAAGGTCAAGGTGGTTCAGGGCACATACATTCAGTGCACGTGCTTGGAGAAGCATCAAAGGCAGGAAGAAAATCAACAGCTGTGGGTATCCTTTATTCATATGTCAAGCAAAATTCTTTCCATTGCTGAGCAGAGCGTGCCTACCTTGTTTTATTGGAATGAAATTGTGCTAAAATGAGAAGTTGCAGTTTGAGTCTCCTGATGAACAGGAGTGCCACTTAAGTGTGAGTCTAAAGGGGAGGCCTGTGGCAGCAGCCAAACTGAGCTGACGGGGTCAGGCAGACAATGGTGATGGTAATGATTCCTGTACACATGGCCTTAGCAGCAGACACTTTACGAATGGCTCCATGGCAGGAAAGGTTGTATCCAATCCAGAGCATTGTCGTCTGTTAAGAGAAAAGAATGTATCCATCACTGTTTTTAATAGCAAAAACCTAGATAACCCTGAGGTGGAGAATGGCTAAATAAAGAGGGGTTTACACAAAAATATTATATGGCACTTTGTCTTAGTTACTTTCTTCATTGCTCAGACAAAATGCCTAACACACACACAAGTTGAGGGAGGAACAGGTTATTTTTGGATTCCATTTTGTAAAGGTTTCAGTCCATAGTTGGCTGGCATCAAGGCAGGGAGAGATGGGAGAGGAGAAATAGTCCATGGCAGGGTAGACAGGAAGTGGCCAGCAGGGACCTCCCTGTCCCTTTTACTTCATTCAGGTCGCAAGTCCACTAACTGGTGCCCCGTACCCAAGGTGAGCCTTCCCACTACCCACACCCAGAACTACGCTAACCTCAGCAGTGGACCAATCCAGTTATTACACATGCATAGTCCATGTTTATACACCTGCAGCCCAGCAACCTTCAAAAAGCCCTACCTATGAGTGCACTAGGCTTTGCAGTGACATCATTTGATGTGAGCCATAGCACAGTTTAAGTAATTCAGCTAGAATTGCGTGTATATTGTGACTAAATCTCTAAAACATAAAATGCTAAAAAAGCAAGGTGAGTTGCTGGATGATACCACTGCTATGACATTTAAAGGGAGACATAGTGATGAATAACTATAATCCAAGCACTCTGGGAAGTGGAGGCAGCAAGACCATAAGTTCTAGCCCAGCCCGGGCACCTTAGCAATATGAGGAGATAGTGTCTAAAAATAGAAAATTTTTTTTAAAAGGCTGGATTTTAGCATGGTGCTAAGAAGGCCTTGGATTCAAGCCCTACTACCACCAATAAACAAAAAAAACACCAAGTGAACAAACCAACAACACACACACACACGCGCACACACATGCACACATACACACACACATGATACATTTGCAGATAAAAACTGGTCAGTCTCTGGGGAGGAAGAGAGAGGAGCATGATGCCAAGTTTACCTAGAGGCTCCCATTTAACCTGCAGTGCTGTCTGTTTTGAAAGCAAAAAGTCAACAAACAAAGCAGATGTAAAGATCAGGTAGAGGTGGCAGCGGGTTCATGGTGGTTTATTATTTTATCCTTCTGCATCTGAAATATTTCACAATACACTAAAATTTTCAAAGGAAGTGCTTTAATCATGACACTGAGACCTAGTAAAGCATTGAATGGCTTTTTAAATGACTTTTGCTTTCTGTGAACAGCTTTTGGTTTCTATCTATGCGATACACACATGCATGTGTGCATGTGTATGTATGTGTGCATGCACATGTGTGTATGCATGTGTGTGTATGTTTATTGGGGACCCTGCAGTGAGCACCTAATATCCTGCAAGGTACTATGGTGCATGGCAAAAAGAAACAAAATGGTGGTGCATCTGGGATCTGGGGCAGTTAGTTGTTTGGGGCAAACAAAAGGGCCTGAGATCGCCAGAACGTCCGTATTTATCGTCCACATTCAGATTGAGGAAAGAGGCAGGGGCCTATGGCTGGATGTGCGAGATAAGTGACCGGCAGGCAGGGCTTGTGAAAGAAGGGACAAGCAGGCATTCTTGCAGAAGAAGCAGAATGGCCAGGTTCAGGTTGCGGTTAGTGAGTGGCCTTTTTTGTAGTCAGTTCTGGGAAGGAATTTTCTCTAGAGCCATCCAGGCCTCAGTGGAGGTGTTATTTCATAACCATTGCAGCTGGCTTCTTTGGGTTCAACTAGGGCCACTGGTGAGGGGCAGCGCTAGCCCCACGTGCCCTCGCTTGCTTCCATGAAGACGTGTACACAACCTCTGCCAGATTCACTATTCACACCCAAGAAGCCTATGCAGGGAAACCATCTCTGTACAGCTCACACTGCTCGGAAGTCGGCACGGTCACATGCAGGTTTAGGGGAGGACAACACAGTACTCCTCCACCGAGGTTTGGAGATTTGCCTGAGGGAACAGAGAGCACATTTGTTAAAAAGGGGTGTTTTGTTTGTAGCAGAACCTAAGAACAGTATTATCCTTAAAGGCCACTTAAAATATATTAACTTCATGAGCTGAATGGCTCCTGCTATGGATAATGCCTCTTGGGCCACAAAAGATGAGGTATGCACAGGCTTGCTGGGGGACGGCAAAGAGCTTCACTAGAACTTGCAGAGCTCCCTGGCCCACAAGGGGTAGCCCTGGACTAGTGCTCCCCTATACTCATAGCCAGACCTGCTGGGTGGTGCCTCCACCCGCCATGGCGACACTGAGCTATGCAGAGATGGCCATGTATGCTGGGAACAGGCGGAATCTCCTGTAGTTTGAATATTTAAAGTTGGAAGCAGCATATTCATGATTACAATATAAGACATTTACAAAGAAGCTATGGGAACTACCTAGAGTTAACCTCAACAAATCTTAGGGAATGAATTTTTGGAATTAATGTGACTCTTCAGTATGTTCATTTCTCCCTGGGGGAAGAATGAAAATGACAATGAGAGCAAGTGAACATGACCTTTGTTAAATAAATGGGGCAGGTAAAAAGGCTCAGGGAAACGCCTGTTTTTAAAAGTAGGACTAGAGATTGAGCCCAGGGCCTTAACACTAAGCTACACCTCCAACCCTTGTTATATTTATTTTTCTAAGTTCCAAAGGCTGAATTTGAACTTGCAATCCTCCTGGTTCAGCCTCCTGAGTGGCTGGGATTATGGGGTGTGGACCACTGTGCCTGACTTCAGTCTTGGCGGCAGTGGATTTGTCAAATGACACTGTGGTCTTTTCCTTCCTGAGGCCGCCCCCTTCTGGGAGAGAGGGGAGCAGTTCTTGGCTTCTGATTGCTAAAAGTTTCTGTGTAAGCCACAGATCCCTCCCAGCTTTTGGGCTTTCCAGTGACTAGCGGCAGGGCAAACACTTCGAGAACCTCCATTGTGGACACTGGCGTTGCTGGGATTTGTTTCTGTGATTGTCACCACTGAAGCAGATCTATGGGTAGCAGGAGCTGAGAGGAAGCACCAAGGGACAGGCAGTGGAGGCCCAGATGTTTCTGTTCAGATCCAAGAGCGTGATGGCTTCCCGAGCCATTCTGGCCCAGAGGCTCTTTATTTCCGGCCTGCCTGGTGGTTGAACACAGTGCTCTTGGCGTGGTTGGCATCTTGGTGGTTAAGGTCATTCTCAGTGATGGGGGAGTGAGCCTGCAGTGAGCTGAAGGTTGTTATTTTTAAATTTTTAAAATTTTATTTGTACGTGTTTGCCATTCATGTAGTTTACAGTCATCTGAGGGAATCCTCTTCCTCTTTTCCCCCACCTATCTCCTCCTCCAGTGCCCCATCCCATTTTTTATCCTTGTCAACACTAATTGTCTTCCTCCTGTTAGGGCCTATACTATTCACATTCACTGGGGCTATTAGGTTCCTGTGCATTATGCATCTTCATTCTTCCTATTTCTCCTTCCCCTCCTCACTCCTC
>PVKN010042179.1:0-10445 GCA_004027915.1 Capromys pilorides
TGTTTGTCACCTAGGCAAGGCACACACAGTTGTGTTCACAGGTGAAAACTCACTGGGATGCACACACCGCTTGAGCACTCTCTGCATGTTTTCTGCTTCATTTGACCTCCAAAAGCTACCCACTACACACGCAGACACACACTAGGAAAGACAGAGAAACACGGGAAGCCATTAGGTGCCTCCCAGTGACAGTTTCCTAGGAAGACAGGAGAAGCTGAGATCTGGGCTAGGCTTGAAGCAGGAGTCTCCCTGACAATGTTGAGTGTGACCGTTGGGGAAAGGCTTTCTTTTTCCATGACTCAAGGGACATGTACAATGGGCTACAGCCTGAAGATGAAAGCTCAAACCTCAAGCTGATTGCCTGTGGCAGGGTACAGGACAAAGGGACTGGCAAGAGCCCAGAGTGAGGACTGAGGAAGAGGGCTGTTGTCATAGTCCAGAAGAGAGGGAGGGAGGTAGGGAGGGAGGGAGGGATTGCAGTGAGGCCAGGTGATAGCAAGGAAGGTGCCCTTCGAGGGAAGAGTCCACATTCAGCACCCTTCCTGCTGTCTCAGTATGCCCAAAAGTCTCAGCCACCAGGGATGGCGCACAGTGAGGCTAGATGCTGCCCACATCCCTACTGAGCATTCCCTGAGAGTCACCTCAGCCATCCTGGCACCCCAGCATCAGCTGCTTGGGTCACTGGGCACAAGTTCTACTGCATGAGGTACCCCCCATGCCTCTGTAGACACATGTGGCTTGGGGACCCAAGCTCTTATCTGCACCAATGAGCACATCATGCGATTTCCTGTCGGAGACATGCACATGTGAGCGCTTGAGAGGGGAGGGGATGTTTCTTGAAAGAAGAAGCAAGGGAGGAAAAATGGAAGGGACCCCACTAGTTTTTCTTTTGAAGCAGCTGTGATGTTTCCATAAACAGTCCCGGATTTATTGGCAAAGACAGAGATTCGATTCTTGACAGTCACTTCATCTCTATACACTCATTCACTTAGGTACAGAGTGGAGCAAAGAATATGCCGAGTTCAAAGCAAAAAGAGAAGGCTTACACCAAAACGGCCTGGTCTGAGCACTGGTCCTGCTCTCTGATAACTGAGGAACTCTGGGAAGTTCCTCTGAGACTCAGGGTTCCTGCAGTGATAGTAACACCAACATCTCAGGGCCTTGGTGAAAACGATTGTGTGCGTGCGTGCGTGTGTGCGTGCGTGCGTGTGTGTGTGTGTGTGTGTATTGAAACAGCCTTCCTCTGTCCATCTATTTACATGCTACCTTATTCCAAAGAATTTCTGCAGCTATGAGGAGGAGTCAGGAAATAGCCCAGTTGGAAAGGGCCTGGCCTGTAGCTGAGGCTCACAGTGCTGCAGCCCTTTCTCTGCCCGTATCAAGGGTTGTGGTGAGGCTCAGAGGAGTGTCTGAAGATGTCTTGCACATGAAAGAGACAGAAAGTGGGAAAGCAGGGCAAGGAAGCCAAGTCCAGAAGATATGCCCATCACCCACAGAGAAGAAAACTGGGTTCTTCAGCTCCAAGGGTTCTGCCCACCTGCTGGGGCACCCTCATGCATGACACAGCAATGTCCACAATTTTGCAGCTTTGGGAAGAGCTGGATCTGTAGGATCCTAGATGGAACCTGAGAGCTCATTTGGTGCAATACCCTCCCAGTGTTAGACATATGGGGTTACTCAGGCCCACTGAGGGAAACAGGCTTATCCAGGGGCAGAGGCTGAGCTGGGCACAGGCTCCAGTTTCCTGCTGCCAAATGCAGGGCACCATTTCCACTGCCCCTTGGACCCTGAAGTCCTGCACATGGTCCACACTGTGGCCGGGGAAACTGGAAGCAAGTACATGGGAGACTGTTCCCAGGGTGAATTCTGGAAAGTTAAGGCAGAAAAGCTCAGTCCCCTCCCCTGGGTGGTATATAGAGGCCCCACCCTGACTGACAAACCTGGGGGCTTCTAAGCAGTCCCAAGAGCCAGTGAATGTAACCCACAGCCAAGAGCAAACACAGAGCCTCATTGTTAGGGGCACCGATTACTGCACTGGGCTGGGCATTTACTTATTATCACATCTACTTCTTTTCATTAACAGAAAGCAAACATTCCCCACCCTAGTAACTGGAAGCCACTACCTTACTAGAGAATGGGAGCTGTTTCTCCAGGATCAGAGCCACCCTGCCTATGTGGTCCCTTATCAGGTCCAACTCAGGTGAAGGTAGAAGAGATTTGGGGCAGACTTGGGGAGAACCTCCCACACCATCAGGCTCCAGCTGCTGTGTGACTAATGTTGGAAGCTATGGTGTGGCGTCAGGAGTCAGATCTGGTCCTATGCCTAGATTTGCTTCTTGACTTTGAGCAACACTCTACAACTTGGCAGGGTATAGCAGCTCATGCCTGCAACTCCAGGATGCTGAGATGTTAAGGCAGGAGGGTTGTAAGTTCAAGCCCAGTGTGGGCAATTCAGTGATTTAGTGAGAACCTATTTCAAAAATTTTAAAAAGTAAAAAGGAGTAGGGCTGTAGCTCAGTGTGAAGGTCCTGGGTTTAATTCTTAATATCACTTTAAAAAAAAAACCAAACCACTAAACCTCTCAGAGCCTTGATGTCCTCTCCTAGATGATAAGGATTAGACAATCTATGTGTGAAAGCAGCCCTCCTACAGCCTGAGGCATAGGCCCTCGACAAACAATGACAAAGCCATCTCTAAGAAGAGAGCCTCACTTCTGCAAATGGAACTGTCAGGTAGCCTAGGCTCTCTGTGACCCCTTCTGGGGTCTAAAGACAAGAGAGGGACATAGTAGCACATGTCTGTAATCCCAGCACTTGTGAGGCTGAGATAGGAGGATCGACACTAGTTAGAGGCCAGCTTGGGCTATGTAGTGAGTTCTGGGTCAGCCAGAACTAGTAAAGAGACCCCATTTCAAAACAAAAACAAGAGAGGGCAACCGCTCAAGTGTAATCTCACTTGGGGAAAGGGAGTGATAAACTTGGTGGCCTTTTCAGATCACTGTACTCTGCTTGGTCAGCTTGCATTTCAACATTTCTGTCTCTTGTTGGCACCAGGTGGGAGCCCTCACCCCTACCCATCCCCAGCATGAGTCATCTTGGCCTCTCCCCTCTTTCCTTAGGACGACGCACCCTTCTCTCTTCCCTGCCCAGCAGTGTCTTTCCCTTGGGAGGTCCAGGTATTCTTCCTGCTCCTATTTCACAAGATCCAACCTCTATGAGCTCCCCTGCCCCCAGCAAAGGGAAGATTTATTTCAGACTTTCAAAATAGCTTCCAGAAAGCTCAGGTTCATAGGCAATGTGCCCAAGGAGGAAGGGCTGTGCGTGAGGCTAAGCTCAAGTCCAGATTCCAAGGGGACAGGGCCTCCTTCCTTCCCTGGCTTCCTCCTGAAAGGCCAGGGGTCTCTGCAGTTCCAGGCAGGGGTCCGAGAGGCCCAGGGCTCCTAGAAAGAGGCCATCACCCACAACCTCACCCAGTTGTCTGTGGTTTGGGGGAGGAGCTTCTTATTTCCAAAATCTTAAATCTCTTGTTCAGAGGGATAGTTTTTGTTGTTTCCAGCAAAATGCTTAGCAACAGTGCTGGGCATGAGAACCTAACAGGATGACCTCAGCTGTTTGATTGGACTAAAACAGACTGTGGACTTCTGTTGGTGTGGTGAGGAAATCCTTCAGGATGATAAATAACAAGATGGTAATCTATAGAAGACCTCTATTTTTCAAATACATTTGGAAAATAAGGGGTTCCCTTACTCAGGACTTCTCAGAGTCTTTAATATGCCAGTATGGATACATCACCTAAAGCATCCCATGAAACAGTGATTCAGCTGCCCTCTGGTGTTACGGTGAGAAACTGAGGCACGAGGCCTTAAAGACCGCCACTAGGGGTCCTGGGAGCTGGGCACTTAACCTACCCTCAAAACTAAACAGCCCATCCTTTTTCTGAATTTTAACTGTAATCAGAAGTAGAGGAGTGGGAATGGAGGGCGTATTTATTTACATATACTTTGTGTGTTCTGAAGGCCAGAACTAGACCCAGTGAATAGAGGCTCCTTTTGAGCAGAATTTCCATTCCATACAAGGAAGAACTCTGAAGTAATGAGACACGTTTGGACTTGGATGTAGCCAGCTGGTGAGGCAGTGAGCTTCCCACCCCACGAGAGGTCCAAACCACAGTGAATGGACCACTGGGAGGTGTAGCAGACTGAGTAGTGGTCTTCAGTGTTCATGTGCAAATCCTCAGAACCTGTGACTATGACTTTATTTGGAAATGTCAGTTTTGCAAATGTAACAGAGTTAACACTCTTGTGATGAGGATGGCTCAAGAATTATCTGGGCGCATCCTCATCTCAGTGGTAAATGTCCTTATAAGACAAGGCAGAAAAAAAAAAAAAAAAAAAAAAAGACGAGGCAGAATGCAGTTAAATGCATAGAGAAAGCAGTGGGAAGGTGAGGACAGACAGCCTTAAGGAGCCCCAGGCTAGAAGCTGAAGAGGCAAGGATGACCCCCCACCCCTACCCCCACCCCACCCTGCAGCGCATCCCAAGGCAGCTGTGGCCTTGCTCACTACGTGATTCCAGACTTCTGGTTTCCAGCACTCTAATAGGACACACTTCTGTTGCTTGAGACCCGGGGAAGCCATCCAGGAGGCATGGGCACCCTGGAGAAGGGAGGCCATGCTGAATGGTGGGGGGCCCACCCTACCCTCAGCACACAGGTCATCCCCCCGCAAGGATACTTTTCCCAGTAATGGGAAGCTGCTCCAGGAATTCCCATCCGTCCCAGGAAGAAGGAAGCGCTAGGCCCAAATCAGGCAAAGCGAACAGGAGGAGCTTGGTGGTCAAAGCTGGCTGCTGCTTCCCATAACCTTGCCACACCTACCAGCAAGGACGCCCACTCTGACTTCCTTAGAAATGGGTCCTTCAGTGTCAAAGAACACACAACCCACTTCTGGACCCCAGAGGGGAGGGGCGAGACCATTTCCAGGAGGTGATCAAGTGGTGTGGTAGGCGGGTGACATCGACACTGGGTGAGGAGCTGGGCTGGAAGACAGCTTCTATGTCAGCCAATATTAGTCAGCTGGTCAGCTCCTGTGGTGACAACACCTGCTCGGTGTCTGGGTCTCCTGCCTCTATGACAAAAATCAGCCCAGTGACCCCCACCAGCACCTGCACACACAGGCAGGGGAAGGGTGCCAGGCACACCCCACCCCATGTGCAGCCTGTTCCCTCACTGGCTACACGTGTGCACTTTTACACGAAGCCAGGAGTTGTGTCGCAATAGCCTCTCTGCCCAGGGACGAGCACTAACACGCCCGTCTGCCCATCTTCCCTTGCCTTTAGTCCCTGGCAAATGAAGACCAAACCCGAGTTTCAGGGCAAAAGAGGATCAGCTGCCAGGTGAAGGAGGGGGCCGTGGCTTGAGTGCCTCAGCTGCATCTCAGGAGACCTGGGGATAGGAGAAAGAGGGGTGAAGCTAGTACCCCCTCAAAGCTAGATTGCCCAGTCCCCTGCAGTTGTTGGTCCGGCCAATCTCATTGCTTTGTCCTCCAGCCAGGAGCCCAGCTGGCTGTGCCCATCAGGGCCAGCTGCTGCCTTCCTCCTAGGGAAGCAGGATGTGCTTTGCCCACCTGAAGGAGCCAGGTCGGCAGGAGCCTCCCCTGGGCACACCTGGGCGTGTAGACTGGCCACCCAGAGCCCCGTGTGGTACCTTCCTTCCACAGGACCCACACGACGCCTGACCCCACCCCCGCAAAGGACTTCCTTTCAGAGGTGGCTTTTCTTCCTGGTTCTTCCCTTCCTTTTCTCCAGATTTTCACAGACCCCTACATCCATTCCCAAACAGAAGCCCAGAGGGGCAGGGACTAGGGCACGGCCCCGTTTCTGTGTCAGAAATGCTTCGCACCCTCCTCTGGCTCCGAGAGAGTTTGCTTGTGGGGCTGTTTTGCTCAGCTGGGGCGGGGCTGGGCTGAAGCCCCCCTGTCCTCAGCTGCCTTCTCCCCTCCCTTCACCACCCTAATTTCAGGCTCAACAGTGCGCATTTAGGGCTTAATTAAACTCTTGTCTTGCTTTCAGAAGAGACACTTTCCGCCCCGGGGAGTTGCTACCTCGCTTTGTGGGGAGAGCAGGTCTGAGCAAGCTCTTCCCGGACAGGCGGGAGGGAACTGTGCTAGAGAGAAAGAAAGAGGCTCCTGGGAGCCGCAGCGCCTGGAAGGGGCGTCCGCCCGCCAGCCACCCGGAGGCCTCCCCGCCTCTGCTGCCGCCACCGCCACCACTGCGTGCGGCGCGCAATTATCGAAGGTCACGCTGTCCAGGTCACTCTGTTCTCGGTGCCCTGCCCCGCCCCACCCTGCCCAGCAGGGCGAGCAGCAGCCTGCACCGCCACCCGCCCACTACCAGCCGCACCTTGACCTCCTGCGGGGCCATGCCCCCACCCCTGGGACCCCACCCCACCACCCTAGGAAAAGGGCCTCTGTGACCCAGACCCTCAGCCCAGCCCAGACACGTGGACACCATACTCCCAAGCCCTAACATGGACTCTGTGGTGCGGAATTTTGTAGAAAATGCCCTACTGATGTATCTGGGTGGGAGGCCAGGATGTGCCTTTCACTACCTGGTGTCTTTAAACAAATTATTTCACCTTTCTGAACCCATTTTCTCGTCTGTAAGTTAGAGGTCCTAATTCCTTCCTTCCCCAGCAGGCATGGTAGGGGTTTTAAGGATATCATGTATGAGAAAAAGCATTTTGCTAACTTAAGTAAGATGCTACACAAATATTAAATATTATTTAGGTCACAATTGAGCAAGCTGTGAGCAAAATTGCTAGAAGAGTTTATAGCATTTCCCCCTTAAAGAGCTCCACCCACCGGCGGCACCCCAGCCATCTGTCCTGTAAGCACCATGTCCTCTATATACGCTTGCCTTATTCCTGCTTTGCTCCTCTTGGGCTTAAAACAACCTCCCAGGAGCAACAGTGTTGGCATTCTCCACTGTGGTTTTTCCTAACAGGGAAATTGAGGCAGAGAGCAGGAAGGCTTTCCAGGCCACACAGCGTGTTTGAGAGCTGGCCAGGGGCGAGAGCCAGGTCTTCTGACACACTGCCCAGTCGCCAAGTTCCTGCTGCTGTCACTGGAACAAATCTGCTTTCTAATAACGCCTTTAAGCTCAAGTGTCAGGGAAGCAATCATTAAAAACAGACAGCATTCCCGAATATGCAGTAGGAGACTGGACCTGGGAATGCAGAGGCCTCCTAGGTCAGTCTCCTTGGAACAATGAGCAGCTGCCCAGTGACACAGCCCTCTTCTCAGCTCCTCCCTGCCTGCCCAGGTGGTGGTGGTAGGGGAGAGAACATGTCACTCACCCCTCTGTGCCAGGAAACAGGGTCCTCCTCAGAGAGGCCCACAGGCAGGGCATGGGAAGCCATCCCTGAGATCTGCATGGCAGCCCAGGGGGCAACTGTCCCTGGGTGGCCCTGTCAGCCAGGGCCTGAGCCTGCTGTTTCCATCTTCTGGGAACTTCCCTGTGGTATGACACCGAGGCCAGGACATGAGGCTTTTCATGTTCCCCTGGGAGGACCTGCGGCTGGCCGCTACCTCCAAGCACTTCAAAGCCTTCCTGATGTGATGTCATTCAGTCTCAATAGCCCACAAGAGGTTGGGAAGGAGTCAGGGGCCAGGGAAGGGAGAGGTTATTGAAGAGCAGTGGCTTGTCCATAGTCATGCCATTGAGCAAGTTGGTTTTCTTCTGTGTGCCTCAGTTTCCCCATCTCTAATGTAATGGTTAATAATGTCCAAAGCTGCCCAGATGGCCCATGGTATAGACTAGTGACAGTGAAGGCAAAAGCCAGTTGCTTGGTCCACAGTAGGAGAGGTTGAATGGTGGTTTCTTTGACAGTTTCCTCATCTGTGAAATGGAAACAACCTGTCCTTCTACACAGGTAGGATGAGGCCAAATAATACAAAGCATCCAGGGTCAGGGCACAGTGAATGAGCTCTCCAGGCAGCAAAGCCCATGCCTACAGGCCCCCTGCTGCTTTCCCATCTCCCCTAAACACAGTGGCTCAAACTCCCCTCAGCAGCCAGCCTAGGGGCCTTGGCAGGTGCTGTGTCCCGTCAGCCTCTTGGCTTGAGGTTGAGCTGGGTGGAAGCCCATATTGCCCAAGCCACTCCCGGGGGCTGAAGGCTGTGAGTTCTAGCCCTCACGGGATTGTGAGCTTATTGTGTGGCCTCAAGCCAGCCTCCCGGCTTTTGTGTTTCCCCACCAGTAAAGTGGGGCTAATGACCATCAGCCGCCTGTGCTGGGGTGTTGTGAGAATTAATTAAGGTTTGTAAAAGGCTTTGAGAGCCATGGATGAAAGGCCTGGGAGAAGGGCAGAGTGTTATTATCCATTATTAGTACTGTTATATTCTATCCAAGGATCTCAAAGCCTCTCACAGACAGTAATTAGTACCTTGAAGAGAGATGTTTTGAGGGTGATTAGTCCCATTTCACATATGGGAAAACCAAGGCACAGGGAGAAGTTCAGACAGAAGAGGGCAGATGGGGTAAAGCCAGCCTCGTATTCCTAGAATGTTGTGGCCCTGGCTGGCCCTTGTGTTCTCCATCCCCGGATACACTCAGAGCATCTGCCTTGGACCAGTCAGCAAGGGTCCATGAAGGAATAGTGAGAGGCCACACAGAAGGTCCTCACTGCCTGCCTCCCTGGGTCTTCCCTCTGTATCCTGCTGCTTCCAGGAGAGCTTGGGACAGCTGCGTCCAGTCTGGCTGGCCTGCAGAAGCTAGCATGGGGTCCATGGCAGCAGGAGAGAGACATAGAGCATGAAGGAGCAGAGGGGATCAAGATCCAGGATGGCCTCATTGCTCTCAGCCTCTGAACGGGACTCTCCCTTTTTTCTTTGCTTCCCAGCCTCCTCTTTGGTCCCTTCTATGGGGGACCTCATTCTGCCCTGGTGCTCAAGGCCAGCCTCCAAGCAGCCTTCTTAGAGGCATCAAAGAGTGGGAAGAAGCATGAGTCCGCAAGACTGTCAAGATGGAGGTCACAGGACAGGCTGCCTAAGACAGCCCCTGTTCTGGAGGGGAGCATGTGCTTCCTGGAGGCAGTCAGGACCCCCTGGGGCTTGCAGCTTGCTCCATGGTGCCCTGCCATGCAGGCGCTGTGATGACTTTTTTTTGACACAAGTATTCCCAAGGTAGCAATTTGAAGATGTGTTGTGCTTTGTTACATAATAAGGCACAATCTTAGGTATGTAAAGTGAAATTAATTCATTGATGTAGCCAGTGGCAGAGGTGTTCAACAGCAAACTTAGCCTCAGAGCATGAGCTGCTACCAGGGCTGCCATATTGCACAACTCCAGGACTCCTGCTACTGTTCAGCCCCACAGTCTAAGAGAAAGCACCGACACTGATGTTCAGGGATGCACTAGTGAATAACTAACAACCAGTTCTCACAACAATAACAGAGCTCACAACAATGACTTTGTGTATAGCATTTGAAAATGTCTCAGGCATCCTTCTGCCACAGCTGACTTCAAGCTATGGATGTGACATCGACCAGCTCACCAAATTCCTGAGATGGACAGTTAGCCACCTTAAGTTGGTTTAATAACTCCTTCCAGTTGTTATCTCCTGAGACATGTTTTCCCAAGAAGAGGGAACTGATCTCATACCTTAGGAAGTCACCTCTCACCTGAAGTGGTTCCTGCATTGATTGTTCTCAGTCACCAAAACTTCATTCCATCTGACATAATTAAAGAACAGGAGTTTCCTTCTCCTTCCTATCTGTAGGTACCCTCCTTTGGGAAATGGCAAGGAGGCTGGTAAGGTAATGGGCATAAGATGGTATGTCTCAGTTGATGAACAGAACAGAGATGCAGGGGCGCAGGCAGGTGCAGAGACAGAGAGAGGCAGGAAAATCTTTTTTGCTGAACCGTTTGAGAATTTAGAACAAGTTGTAGACATGATGTACCCTGATCCCTAAATATTCCATTTTGTATTTCCTCAAACAACATCTTCTCCTCATTACTACTATTCAACTCTGCAAATGAGGACATCAAAATTATTTTTACACCGTCATCCAATCAATGGGTCTCATGCAAATTTCTACAACTGTTGCAGCAGTTCCTCATTTGCCTTGTGGGTCTAGGATCCCAGCCAGGGTTCTGAATTGCACTTAGCTATCACAGCTCATGAAACAGATTTTCCATCTCTTCCTAGCTTCTGTGACCTTGACAATCTTAAAGAAGAGCATCCGTCCATTTACTCTGTCAGATACCTCCCAACCTGAGATTCAATGGTTTTCTCATGTGCACTCTCAGCCCATGTACTCATGGCAAGAATGCACAGGAAGATGCTGTGTTGTTCTATGCACCAGCTGCACCAGGTGTTGCTGCATTTTCCCACCATTGCGGTGCTAATCTTGATGCCAGGTCCAGTTGGTGCCTGTTGGTTTTTTCC
>PVKN010042180.1:0-10432 GCA_004027915.1 Capromys pilorides
AGGTATTTTTTTTCTTTCTTTCCTTTATTTTTTTGATGCTACTGTGAAAGGTATTGTTTCCCTAATTTCTGTCTCAGTCAATTATTTCTGCAAGGAAGGTTATTGATACTTGAGTGTTAACTTTGTATCCAGCTAAGCTACTTGTCTTAGTTACTCTTCTCCTTGCTGGGACAAATACCCAACACCCAAAATGATGGAAGGATAAGTTTATTTAGCTCCCAGTTACTGGAGATTTCAGTCCATACTTGGCTGGCTCCAAGGCAGAGAGACACGTGGCAGAGAGCAGCAGTTCATGGTGACAGAACAGCAACAATGTGGTGACAGAGGTGACTGACCAACCAGGACAGCAGAGAGCAACAAAGAGAGTCTGTCTCTCTGTCTCTCTTTCTCTCTTTATATTACATTCAGGCTCTTTGCCTCAGCCTATCCGCCTCAGGCCACACCCATAATCCCAACAGTACTCAGACTCATAATCCCATCGGTACTAAAACACATAATCCCAGTAGATCATGAGTCAAGTCTCAAACTCTAGAAGTCCCCACCCCATGACTGCATGGGGACAACTAGACATAAATCATAACAATACTGAATTTGTTTATTACGTCTAGTAGGTTTTTAGTGGAGTTTTGGAGTTCTTCTATATAGAGTATCATGTTGTCTGTGAATAATGATAACTTAGGGGCCAGGGAGATAGCTCAGGGGCACAAGTGCCTGCCTGGCAAGTGCAAGGTCCTGAGTTTGATCTCCAGTTCCACAAAAAAATAAAAAATAAAAAAAAGATAATTTAACTTTTTCTTTTCCTATTGTTATCTCTTTTAGTTCTTTCTCATCTAATTTCTCTAGCTAAAGTTTCTAGAGCTATAGGGCCAGGGAGATAGCTCAGTGGGATTAGTGCTTGCCTGGAAGTGCAAGGTCCTGAGTTCGATCCCTGGCACCACCAAAAAAAAATAAAAATAAATAAAGTTTCTAGAGCTATATTGAATAAGAGTGGTGACAGTGGATAACCTTGCCTTGTTCCTAATGTTAAGGGTGAAAGCATTCATATTTTGTCCATTTCATATGTTGTTAGCTCTTCGTTTGTCATAGATTTTTTTTAATACAATATTTCACTATGGGTTCGGACTCAAAATCATCCTCCTGTCTCAGCCTCCCCAGTGCTGGGATTACAGGCATGCCCAGATTGAGATAAAGACAATCTAGCTCAATTTTCTGTGGTGTGTTTTTTTTTAAACTATGATAGGTGTTGCACTTTGTCAAACATTTTCTGCAGCCATTGAGATGGTCTTATGGTTTTTGTCCTTGGCTCTGTTTATATGGTGTATTACATTTATTGATTTATGTCTGCTGAGCCATCTCTGCATCACTGGGATGAATCTAGGTTGGTCATGGTGTATAATAATTCTTGATGATTTGCTGCAGTTTGTTTGCCAACATCTTATTGAGGGTTTTTGCACCTAGGGAGACTGGGCTATAGTTCTCTTTTTTGTTAGGTCCCTCCCTGGTTTTGGTATCAAGGTAATACTTGCTTCCAGGAATGAATTTAAGAATATTGCTTCCCTTTCCAATTTGTTAGTGTTTGAGAAGTAGCGGTATTAGGTTTTCTCCAAATGTCTTATAAAGTTCAACAGTGAATCCATCAGGACCTGGATTTTTCTTTGTTGGTTGGTTTTTAGTTACATCTTCAATTTCACTGATAGTGGTTTATTTAGAATTTTTATATCTTCTTGATTCAATTTTGGTGACTCATAGGTATCAGGGACTTGAACATTTCTTCTGTATTTGATATCTTACTAGGATACATGATCTCAGAGTAGCATAGCTGATCTTCCGAATTTCAGCAGGATCCATGGTGCTGTCACCCTTTTCATTGCTAACTGTGCAGATTTGAATCTTCCTCTTTTTTTGATTAGGTTGGCTAAAGGTTTGTTGATTTTATTTTACCTTTCAAAGAACCAGTTCTTTGATTCATTGCTTTTTTGTATTGTTTTCTTAGTCTCAAGTGTTTTCATTTCTGCTCTGATTTTTATAATTTCATCCCATATATGAGCTTTGAGCTTGGTCTGCTCTTTTTTGGTAAAAGCTTGAGGTTCAACATTAAAAAAGAAAAAAAACCCATAAACTCTGATTTGGGGCTAGAGAGATAGCTCAGTGGAATAAGTGCTTGCCTGGCAAGCACAAGGTCCTGAGTTCAATCCCTGGTACCACAAAAAATAAATAAATACATAAACATTAAATTGTTGGCTGGGGAGATAGCTCGACCACCCAAGCACTTGTCTGCCAAAAGCAAAGACCCAGGTTCAGTCCCCAGTATTGTATGCTTTGCTATGCAGGACACTAAAACCAAGTGTGGTGGCACATGCCTATCATCCCAGGACTGGGGAGGCTGAGGCAGGAGGATCACTATGAGTCCAAGCTACATAGCAAGACCCTGTACCAAACAAATTTTTTTAAATTAAATTGTTAGGGCCAGGGAGATAGCTCCACGGCACAAGTGCCTGCTTGGCAAGTGCAAGGTCATGAGTTCGAACCCCGGTCCAGAAATAAATAAATTGTTGGGCTAGCCAAATAGCCCAGTGGATTAAAGCACCTGCAAACAGATGCAGGGGCCTGGGATTTGATCCCCAGGCTTGCCTGCTGGCCCCACCCCCGGAGGCCCATTGAGAAGGCAATTGAGACTGGGCATGGTGGCACAGCCTGTAATCCCAGTTCTTGGGAGGCTGTAAACAGGTGGATCACTACAGCCCGATCTAGTAGTGAGACCCTGAACACCCTGTAGACCCTTCCCTAAAATACACACACACACAAAAAAAAAAAGGAAAGGAAGAAAGAAATACACTTTTCCAGGCATGGTGGCGCATGCCTATAATCCCAGCACTTGGGAGGCTGAGGCAGGAGGATCAGTGTGGGTTCAAGACCAGCCTGGGCTACAGAAGTGACTCAAGGCCAGCCTGAACTGCATAGCAAGACCCTGTCTCAAAAAGACCGAAAAAAATAAAGAAATACACTTTGTCTGCACAAATAGGTATTCACTGTTACGAATTTCCTTGGACTGTTTTCATTGTGTCCCATAAACTCTGGTAGGTTGCGCTGGCATTATGGTTTAATTATAGAAATTTATTTTTTCTTTAATCTCATTTGTAACCCCTTGGTTGTTCAAGAGGGTATTACTTAATTCCCATGTGTTTTTGAAGTTCTTGTGGGTTCATTTGCCAGTAATCTTCAATTTCATTGCACTGTGGTCTGATAATATGCATGGGATAATTTGAGTTCCTTTGCATTTACCTAAGCATGTTCTGTGAGCTAGTATGTGGAATGTTTTGGAGAATATCCTGGATGTATAGATGAGAAGAATATGTATTTTTGATGAGGGGAGGACACTATAAACATCTGCTCAGTCCATTTGTTCAAAAGTTCAGTTTTAGTCTTTTATTGTTGATTTTTTTCTAGTTGACGTATTTATGACAGTGAGGTATTGAGATCCTCCAATACAATGGTATTTGTGCTTATTTGATATTTTATGTCTATTAATATTTTTATATGTTGGGTGCACTAGTTTTAGGGCATACATATTTATGATTGTTATCACTTACTCTTGGATTGTTCCCTTTACAAAGATGTAGTGACCTTTTTTATCTCTCTTAATCATTCATTTTGATTTTATGTATTTAGTACAGGGCCTCCAGGGTCTTACTACACAGATTGGACTCAAAGTGATCCTTCTTTGTTCAGCCTCCCAAACACTAAAATTATAGGCATGCGCCTCCACACCCAGTCTCAGTTGCTGTCTCAGCACAGCCTGGGGGTGGGCCCAAGAGGCCCCGTAGGCCCAGCACTGAGCTATCTGGCCAGCCCTATCATTCTTGACTTGAAATACACTTTGCATATAGAATAGCTACTCCTGCTTTTTTCCAGGTTCCTGTTTCATGGAGTTGTAGTCCAAGTTCATAGTATTTTCCATCCTTTGACTTTTAGTCTATGATTTTTTATTTTTATTTATCTACTTATTTATCTATCTGTTTATTTATTTATTTTGTCTTTTTGAGACAGGGTCTCGCTATGTGGTTCAGGCTGGCCTTGAGCTCACACTGATTCCCCTGCCTCAGCCTCCCAAGTTCTGGGATTACAGGTGTGCACCACCATGTCCAGCCCTAGTCTATGATTTTTTAAATCAAATATGTTTCTTGTATGTAGCATAGTGTTGGATCTTGCTTCTTGATCCATTCTTCTAGTCTGTGTTTTTTGATTGGTAAATTGAGATCATTAACATTGATGGTCTTAACTGATATGTATTGACTTATCCTTGTCATGTTATTTTCCTATTGTTGCCCCCACACACACTTCATTCACTGTTTGCCTTGCCTGTTGGATTCATTCTGTTGGGATTCATAGAGTTGTAGTCCTTGTTATCTCCTTCTAGAATGTCCTTCAAAATATTTTGGTGTGCTGGTTTAGTGGGTCATAAATTTTTTCAGGTGTTGTTTGTCACAGAAGTATTTTATTTCTCCATCAATTTCAAGACACAGTTTTATGAGGTACATCCATCTAGGTTGAAGGTTGTTTTCTTTTACAGCTTGAAATACTTAACTCCAAGCTTTCCTTGA
The DNA here is from genome assembly GCA_004027915.1 of Capromys pilorides. Classification (NCBI taxonomy): domain Eukaryota; kingdom Metazoa; phylum Chordata; class Mammalia; order Rodentia; family Capromyidae; genus Capromys; species Capromys pilorides. The sequence goes on from PVKN010042180.1 coordinate 4,602, forward strand.
CTTGAGGGCTTGTGTTGAGAAATCACCATGATTCTTATGACTTTCCTTCATAAGTGATTCGTTTCTTTTTCTAACAGCTTTTACTATTCAGTGCTTGTGTTGAATTTCTGAAATATTAACTATGATATGTCTTACTGTAAATATTTTTTATCATGACTAATTGGAGTTCTTTATGCCTCACTGATATTTCAAATTATTTTTGCATGCCAGGGAAGTCTTCTGCCGTAATGTGTGAGTACAGAGAGCGCTTTTTGGTCTGGGAAGTTTATATTTGTAATTTCATGGATAAATTATTAGAATCTCGTCAAGTTAATTCCGATCTACCACTTGTAGTGCAACCCATGGCAAGAACAAAGACACCAAAACATAGTTATAGTTATAGGGAGCCCAGGGGTCTTAAGTGCAGCCATGGTGACGGCTATCCAGAACAAAGTCCTCAAACCCTGGGTTTTATTCCATTACAAAGGAGGAGTGGCTTGAGGAGGAATGACTGAGAATGGTAGGAAGTAGGTGAGTACTGCCAGCTGGGCTAGGTAGGAGGTTTGCATTTACCTCTGTCATATGCATAGAAGGATATGAAGAAAAAGTGATTTGCATTATATTAGTCAGATAGTATCTAATGTTTTGGAGCCTGGTGCTTCAGCTCTGGTGTGTAATCTTTCAAACTCCAGAAAGTCATAGCCTCTATCTTGAGACTTGATCCAAGCCAACAGCATGGAGCACTAACCCTTTGTCCTGTTTCAACAGAGCTCATATTTAAGAGCAGCATGTGTGGGTTATCAGGGAAACATGAATGCCATCTTCAAAGGCTACTACCAGCACCTTGCCTAGACCAATATGCATTGCTTAAAGCCAATTGAAAGGATAAGCAGAAGTCCTAGCCAGCTCTGTACCTATCAATACAAGGAAATAGGGTCAGGCTCAGGCTCAGGCTCAGCCAAAATGGAGATGATTGCTCTACTTTCAAGGAGAGCTGCTCAGATGGTCCTTTACATGTAAAGAGGATTTTTTTTTTAAATTTTAAACTCTCTCTCTCTGTCTCTCTCTCTCTCTCTCTCTGTCTCTCTCTCTCTCTTTATGTTATGGCCGGCTCTGCCTGCCCTGGGTGGGGCTGGCGCAGCATGTGGTGCTGGGGATCAAACCTCGGTCCCTGTGGTTGCTTAAGCTTGCTTAAGAGCTATCTCGCCGGCCCCTGAACAGTATTTTTTTTTTGTCATTTGTGCTATTATCTGCCATTTTATTTTATTTATTTTTGGCAGGACCAGGGTTCGAACTCACGACCTTGCACTTGCCAGGCAGGCACTTGTGCCATGGAGCTATCTCCCCGGCCCCAAGAAAGACATTTTAGAATCATTGGACTTGTTTTTGTTTTTGTTTTTGTTTTGTGGTACTGGGGATTTAAATCAGGACCTTGTGCTTGCCAGGCAAGCACTTATTCTACTTAGCGCCTTTTTATTGACTCTAATCAATCTTATGTTATTCTTCTTTGCATTATCTATCAGCTGCTGGATTGATTTCTCTTGGTTCCTCACTATTTTTAAGAAATCTTTCTTTTCATGGGGCCAGTGAGATAGCTCAGTGGTCTAAAGCACCTGCTTAGGAAAGCTTAGGCAACCACAGGGACCATGGTTCAATCTCCGGCACCACATGCTGCACCAGCCCCACCCCCAGAGCAGGCCGAGCTGGCCATAATATTTAAAAAGAAAAAAGAAAAAAGAAATCTTTCTTTTCATGATCACTAATGGCAAGCCTATCTTTGTGTGTGTGTGTGTGGGGGGGGGTGCTGGCTCAGCCTGGCCTGGGGGTGAGGCTGGCATGGCATCATGTGGTGCCAGGGATCAAATCTCAGTCCCTGAATGCTTGCCTAAGTTCGCCTAAGCAGGCACTTCAGGCTACTGAGCTATCTCACAGCCCTGCAAGCCCGTCTTGTGTGTCTGAGATTCTGTCCTCACATTGGTTTATTCTGCTGTGGATACCTAAAACTTCAGTGGAATTTTTAGTCTCCTGGATATCTGCTTGAATTTGTTTTCTGTCCTATGTTAAGCATTTGTAGCTTCCATAATTTTTTTTTTTTTTTTTTTTTTAGACAGGGTCTCACTATGCAGTTCAGGCTGGCCTTGAGCTCACTTTTGCGGCCCAGGCTGGTCTCAAACTCATATCAATCCTCCTGCCTCAGCCTCCCAAGTGCTGGGATTACAGGCATGCACCATCACGCCAACATCCATAATTTTTCTAATGTCTTCTGTTTTTTAAAATCTATCAGCTCTGTGGGGCCGGTGAGATGGTTCAGTGGTCTAAAGCACCTGCTTAGGAAAGCTCAGGCAACTGCAGGGACTGCGGTTCGATCCCCGGCACCACATGCTGCACCAGCCCTACCACCAGGGCAGGCTGAGCCAGCCATAAAATAAATAAATAAAGAAACAAGCAAACAAATTTTAAAAAGAAATCCATCTGCTCTAGAGTCACTAAGCATTTTTATTATAGTTACCATCTCTATAGTTACCTGAGAAATTATTTCTAAATGTTCAATTAATTTATTTATATGATACAGGGTCTCTCTAATCAATTCAGAATCATAATAAGCCTCCTGTCTCAGCCTCCCTAGCACTGGGATTACAGGTGTGCACTACCATACCCGGTTCTGGAGCTGGCACAGCATGTGGTACCAGGGATCGAATTTGGGTCCATGTACTTGCCAGATAGGTGCTTAGGTAGCCCAACTATCTCCCTCGCCCTGAGAAATTATTTCTCAGGTCTGATCTGATTTGATATTTTTTCTAGAGCTTCATGCATTTGCTCTATTTTTACCACTTCAGAGAGGCCAGGTAAGTCCCTTTTGGATTGTCCCACCTCACTGCCCCCTGGATTTGCCTCTGGTGAACTGGATCTCTGGAGTGGCATCTTTTTTTACATTTATTTTTATTCTTTTAAGTTTATTTATTATTATTTTTTTGTGTGTTCACTACACAGCTCAGACTCGTAGTGATCCTCCTGTTTCCAGCCTCCCTGGCATTGGGATTACAGGCGTGGGCCACCACACCCAGTCTCAGTGGCAAGATCAGCACATCCAGTTGGAGCTGGCACTGCATGTGGCACCGGGGACCAAACCCCAGTCCCTTGCCTAGGCAAGTGCTTAGTCCACTCTCTCGCTAGCCCTAATTAAGGTCTTTAAGCTTTCTTTTTTTAAATGTAGATCTTTACATCTATAAATTTTCTCTGGGGGCCGGGCATGGTGGTGTAGGCCTGTAATCCCAGTACCTGGGAGGCTGAGGCAGGAGGATCCTTGCAAGTTTGAGACCAGCCTGGACTACAAAAGTGAGCTCAAGGCCAGCCTGAACTACATAATGAGATCCTGTCTCAAAAAGACCAAATAAATAAATAAATAAAACAATAAATTCTCTCTGGGCACTGCTTTTTCTGCATCCCATAAATTTTGGTATGATGCTTTTTTCATTATCATTTGTCTCAAAGTATTTTCTAATATCCCTAAGATTTCTTCCTTGAAGAATATAGCATGAAGGGCCGGCGAGATGGTTCAGTGGTCTAAAGCGCCTGCTTAGGAAAGCTCAGGGTCTGCAGGGACTGCGGTTCGATCCCCGGCACCACATGCTACGCCAGCCCCACCACTAGGGCAGGCTGAGCCAGCCATAAAATAAGTAAATAAAAAAATAAACAAACAAATAAATAAAATTAAATTAAAAAATAAAAAAAAATAAAAAAAGAATATAGCGTGGTGGCACAAGCACTTGCCTGACAAGTTCAAGGTCCTGAGTTAGAGTCCCAGTACAAAAAAAAAGTGTGTGTGTGTGTGTGTGTGTGTGTGTGTGCGCGCGCCCACATGTGCGTATATGTGCATAATATTTCAAATGGGATTAGTGGCAAACTCCTACGATACCATCACTCAGGAGGCCGAGTCAAGAAAATCAAAGTGAGTTCGAGGCCAGCCTGGGCTACTTAGTGAGTCTAAGGCCAGCCTTAACTATATAGCGAGATAAAACAAAATAAAAAGGAGTATGATAGTTCAAATTGGTGTGGCAGCACAGTTATCTCAGCAGGAGGGAGAGGCAGGCAGATCACAATTTTAAGTCCAATTTAGCAATTTAGTAATTCAGTGAGACCTTGTGTTACAGTTCAGTGGAGTAAAGTGCCTGTAAACAGGCACAGGGGCCAGGGGTTTAATCCCTGGTCCTCCTTGCCGGCCCCACCCCTGGAGTGCTGAAAGATGGCAGTTGAGACTGGATGTGGTGGCGCTCACCTGTACTCCCAGCTCTTGGGAGGCTGTAAACAGGCAGATTACTACGGGTCTGATCTAGTAGTGAAACCCTGACCACCTCGTAGACCCTTTCCTAAAATACAAAAAAAAATTTATTTTATTTTATTTTTTTTTTTAATTTAAAGAGTTGGGGATGTAGTTCAGTGAGAAGGTACTGGAGCCACGCCTCAATAAGGGGTTTGGGGTTATTTCATTTCCACATTGTGAAAGTTTCCTTTTTTGTTGTTATCCTGTCATTGATCTCTATTTTTATTCCATTATAGTTGCGAAAGATATTATACCATTTTGATTCTCATTTCATTTTGCAGGGGCACGGTTTGGGGGAAGTTTGAGACAGTCTTACTGTGTAGACAAGTTGGACTGGAGCTCACAGTCCTCCTGTGTGACCCTTGCAGGTACCAGCCTTACAGGTATTCACCAGCATGCCAGGCTTCATTTCCTTTTCTGTATGTGTGTTTGTTTGTTTGTTTGTTTGTTTGAGACAAGGTATCACTTTGTAGTCCAGACCAGCCTTGAGCTCGCGGCAGTCCTCCTGTCTCAATGTTCCAAGTGCTGGAATTACAACATGCACTGCTATGTCTAGTCCTACTTTTCTATATACTTTACGATTTTTTTTTTTTTTTTTTTTTTTTGGTACCAGGAATAGAACTCAGGACCTTGCACTTGCCAGGTAGACAGACACTTGTGCCACTGAGCTATATCCCCAGCCCTACAATTACTTTCTCGTGGAAATGTTTCAGATTCCACTTAACATCTTAAATCATAACAACCTAGTTTCATTCAGTATCAATCCAATTTCAATGCTACTCAAAAATTTCATTCTTTTGTTTTGTTTCGCTTTTTGAGATAGGGTCTTGCTATGCAGTTCAAGTTGAACGTGAACTCACTATGTAGCCCAGGTTGACCCTGAAGCCACAGCCATCCTTTGGCCTCAGCCTCCTGGGTTCTGGGAGTACAGGACTATGCCACCACACCTGACTCCAGATGCAGAATTCTTGATGGACAGTGTCATAGTTTGGGGTTTTGCAAAGGGAGCATTACAATACAGGACATGTTTTAAATTTTTAAAAAATGTATTTATTTGATACAGGGTCTTGATACACATGCCAGACTCGTAGTGATGCTTCTGTCTCAGCTGCCCCAGCACTGGGGTTACAGGCATGCACCACCACAGTGGTTTTGGGGGCCAGCACAGCATGCAGTACTGGGATCAAACTCGGGACCTTGCGCTTGCCAGGGAGGCACTTAGACCACCAAGCTATCTCCCCAGTCCAGGACACATTTTGTAAGTTTATTTTATAGTGAATTACCCAAAGAATCATATGTAAAGAGTGCATAAAATCTGTCCGCACACTAAAGACCAAAGAATCCAGCTGAGGGCCTGGATCCCCTGCATGAGCCCCGCTCAAAAGCTAGAGCGCATAACAAAGCCTCCCATGAATCCAGCAGGAGGCCTGGAGCCCACGACAGTGTCTCACGCAGGCCCGTCTCACAGGCATCTGTGCTGGAAAGGCCCCAAGGTCGGTGGTGGAAGCCAGAGAATCTGTGCCAGGGGCAC
>PVKN010042181.1:0-10428 GCA_004027915.1 Capromys pilorides
CCAGGCAGGCACTTATGCCTCTGAGCTATCCCCAGCCCCTGAGTCTGACACGTGATCATGGCCCAGGGCCCAGAGTTAATGGTACAGTGCAGTCCTTCGCTCAGCAGATAGACTTGAAACACTCCTACTACAAAAGAGAGAGAAACACAGCCACGAGAGACGATGGCTGCACTATGGCATACTGGGTTTAGAGACAGTAAGGTAGCTGCCATGTGCTACACCTTAAACATACTTCACAAAATATTACACTGGGAAAGTTTAGTTTCTTTGCAATATGGAATGCTTTCATCTGAGCGGAACATAATTTGCCTCCATAATTGGCCTTTGAAAAAATTTAGGTTGTCTTTGATGTCCCTTAGGAGAAATGTTTAGCTTGGGAGATGTCATCATTGTGACACTACTTGAGATACTTTACACTCTCTGGTGGGCAATGATCCTGCAACGCCCAGTCTGTGCTTTAAACCTATCTATCTCCACTCAGACAAGCTGCACTTGAGCTGCTCGGCAGCCACCTGAGGCTGGGTGACAGCCACCCCTGGACAGTGGGGCCTTCAGGGAGCTTTGCAAGTCAAGGCTGCAAACGTCTGGCTCCTGCAGCGACCGACCGCCTAGCAGATCTAGGTGGAGCCTGCCGCATGCCGGGAAGCTTCTGGGTCTGGGATGCTTAGGAGCACCGTGTCAGGAGCAAAGCTTAGGGGAGTTAGGAGAGGGTCCCTCTCTGCTCCAGACTGTGAGAGCACGGTGCTTTCAACAGCCACCACCACAGCATGCTCCCTGTGTCCAGGCAGAAGATCTGTGTAGAGAAACACGGACCACTCCAGCTATTTTATTTTATTTTATTTTTTTCACTCCAGCTATTTTAGGCAGGAAGGATTTAACACAGGGTAAGAGGGGCTGGGGAGATAGCTCAGTGGCACAAGTGCCTGCCTGGCAAGTGCAAGGTCATGAGTTTGAACCCCGGTCCCAAAAAATTAAAAAACAAATCCATTTTATTGGGCTAGAGAGATGGCTCAGCGGTCTAAAGTGCCTGCGTCACAAAGTTTAGGCCACTGCAGGGACTGTGGCTTGATCCCAGGCACCACATGCTGTGCCAGCCCCACCCCCAGGGCAGGCTGAGCTGGCCATAACACAAAAAAATAAATGAGGTTTAAGAAAATAAAATAAATTAAAAAAAAAAAAAACACAGGGTAGGGTTGTAGAGATGGGGATTCTCAGCTGTTTGCTGCTGCACATCCCAGTTTCCTATTCACCCCTGGAAAACAGGAACATTTACATTGTATCCCCAGGGTCTGAAATGCTGTTGTGGGCCCTGTGGGCTCTCTGTAGACACACGGGGAAGAAGACATGGTGGAGGGCCTGTCTCAGTGCTGAGTCTGGCACCAAGGAGTATGACCTATACCCCTGCCTCTGGGCTGAGGGCCCTGGAATAAGACAGGGAAAAATCTCTCTTGTTGAACACTGTCACTTGATTTCTTGACAATATTGCCCTGTTCTTTGATGATGGAACCCCAGTATTGCTTTGGCAGCGTCATGCCCAGAAGAGAAGACGATGATTAGTCAGTTGCAGCAGCCCCTTCCCAGTGCTGTCCTGACTCCCTTGCAGCTAGAATCAGTCAGGTGACCAGGCTCAGACCACTGTGATATACAGAGAAGTCTGGAGGCTTCTGGGAAAAATAAGAAGGAAGCAAGGAGAGCTGCCCTGCTCCTCAGGCCTCTGCAACCATCCCCTGCTGTGCTTCCTACCTTAGCGCATGGCATAAGGGTAGGAGGCTGGGGTTGCAGCTTGGCTTCACAGGGTTCACCCTTGTTATGGTTGAGACCTAACAGGATCCCCAAGCCTTATGTGTTTGCAACATGATTTGATTAGGAAGTGTGCAGCTGGCTTGTCGTCAGACATGGGGCTTGGTTGGAAGAGGCAGGGCACTGGGGGAATGACCAGGAAGGGTTTCTCTCTCTCCAGCTTCTCTCTAATTCATGGTTGTCACGGCATGAGTAGCTCTCTTCCACCAGACCCTTCCACCGTAAGTTTCAGGTGTCAGGTGTGGTGTCCCAGGAAAGGGATTTAGACAACCATCCCCCTCTCTGTAGGAATGTCCTCTCCAGCATCCTCTCCCAGGGTTCATGAGCTTCCACTTGCACATCTTGATGACGGGGACCTCACTACTTCCCAAGGCAACTAGTGTGTGATAGATGTAAGGGTAGATGATTTTTAAATAAGCAAAACTTAAGTTCTCTACCATTTCCACTCATTTTCTTGGTGCGAATATTGAGAAAGAATAGCAACGCTGAGAAGAGTAGGAAGTGGTAGGTAGGGAAGGCTACTCAGTATCTAGGATGCCTGCCTGGCAAGCACAAAACCCTGAATTTGATAACCGGTAACCACCACCACCACCCCCCGGAAAAAAAAGAGGAGGTGGTGTTGGTTTGGTACAGTGCCTGCTCTCTTAGTTTTGGCAATACTGGGGATTGAATTCAGGATTTTTGCCCTGAGCTATAGCTGCAGCCTTTTTCTTTCTTTCTTTCTTTTCTTTTTTTTTTAAATTATGAGGTAGGGTTTTGCTAAGTGGCCCACGCTGGGCTCAAACTTTTTTTTTTTTTATTTTAGGACAGGGTCTACAGGGTGTTCAGGGTCTCACTATTAGCTCGGAATTGTAGGGATCTTCCTGTTTACAGCCTCCCAAGAGCTGCGATTACAGTCCTGGGCCACCGCCCCCAGTCTCAATTGCTCAGTTGCTATCCCAGCGTGACTTGGGGTGGGGCCGGCATGCAGGCCCGGTGGGCTCAAACTTGTAATCGTCTTGCTTCAGCCTCCCAGAGTGCCAGGGTTACAGATGTGCATTGTTGCAACCAGCTTATCTTTTTCTAATTATGAGACACTGAGCGAGTTCCTTAACCTCTCTGGAACCCCACCTTTGTCCATGAAGTGGAGATGATACACCCTCCCTCCCTGGACCCCTGAGAAGATCTGCCCGGGTGGAGCAACGCGCTAGTGGTCTGACTCCTTACCACGTGGTCACTCCTGACAGCCGGGCCCAGAAGAGAGACTGGGCCCAGCTCGGGGCACCAGTGAATTGTGACACGGGGCAATGGGCAAGCGACTGCAGGTTGCTCTAGCGCCCCAGCAGAGGGCTGTGTGTGCACGTCTGCCACTCTGGGAACTCAGGGACAAGGAGGGTACCCCGGGGAGGGGCGACTGTTCCCGGAAATGGCCAAGGGCCTGCTCTACCAGCTATCCCCAAGCCCCGGCCTGCGGGTGGGCGGGGCTTGGTGAACACCCCAGCAAGAGCATGCGGGAGGTGGAGGTTGCAGGTGACTTTAATGGCCCAGCCCAGCTAGATGACAGAAGCGCTGGCGGGGGTGGCAGCCAGCTGGAGCGGGGAGGGGGCACAGCCAGCGGGTGGTGGCCTCACTTGGAGTAAGGATCCTGGCAGATGCCGTAGTTGGTGTTGGTGATGGCGCCGATGATGGACTTGTCCCCGTCGCAGGTCAGGCCCCGCTCACAGGGACACTGGTAGTAGATGCCATAGAGGGTCTGCAGAGACAGGGCCGGCGCCGCCACAGCCCGTGAGAGGCTGCTGGGGGCATCGCTCAGATCCTGCCAGGCTCAGGCTCAGGCTCAGGAAACAGCAGACAGGAGGAGGCTTTTCAGGGGGCGCTGTAGGCCTGGGAGACCCCGGTTCTGAGCCCCTCTGATTCAGCCACTCTCATTAGCTCCGCGTCCCCAGGGGCCTCTCCTCAACCACCCGCCTTCCCATCCCAGTGCTGAAGGCGCAGAGGGTCGGGGTGGGACTGCGCCCTGATGCCCCGTATCGCCCTTCTCCTGGGACCCCACCCCCACCCCCAGTCAGGGTGCAGGAGGAGCCTCGAGGCCCCCCGCTGTGCCCACAGCGGCACCCACCTCCGGGGAGCAGCTGCTGTTCTCGCGGGCCTTGTCGGTGCAGCGCGCCAGGCTCAGCGGGCTGTTGTGCTGGCAGCACCCGCTCTTGCACTGGAGGCTGTTCATGCAGAGCTCGCCATTTTCCTGTGGGGGGGTCAGCGCTGAGCTCAGGCCCCCCACCCCCACCTCTCGGGGCCCCTGCTCAGCCCAGACGCCCAACCCCCGCCCCAGAGCCTCCTCGGTGCGGGTGTGGCTGGGGATTCCATCCTGCTTCTGGGGGCCCTCTGCACCTCATGCACACGAGGAGCAAGCAGAGGATGGGAGACCAGCAGCACAGGCTCAGGCCCAACCCTGACCTAACGCTGGCGTCCTACCAAGCCCTGGGGTGACACCCCGCAGGCACAGCCTCCCTCGGCCTTGGTATTTCCATCTGGAATATACATAGATGACCCTCAAAATAAAATGGGTATCCAAACTAAACCACATCCCCAGCCCTTTTATTTTTATTTTATTTTATTTATTTGTTTAAGACAGGGTCTCACGTCTAAAACCATTAAGTTGCTCGGGCTGAGCTTGAACTTGTAATCCTCCTGCCTCAGCCTCCTAGAGTGCTGGAGTGATAATAGGCCCGTGTCCCCAAACTCCCTCCAACAGTTTTTGAAGAGTCCTTTGTGAATGTTGAGGTCCTTCTCCCTGTGAAACCCCCACCATCCACATTCTTTCCCAGGGAGCTGCAGGGCATGTGGGACCCTGAATCTGAGTCCCCCAGGGAGTAACACCTCTACCCTGGTGGCTGATATGCAGGGCTCGGTCTGCTCTGAGCTGGTGGGGGGGTGGGGGGGGTGGGGGGGTTTGCCTCACTGCAGCCAGAGGCAGTGCAGATTCTTGGATTCAGGTTGAGAATGGGTGGAGAGGGCCCAGGGTACCCTGGGGATTCTACGAGAAAGGCTGTAGGAAGGGGTCTTGCAGGGGGATGGTCCTCAATGTCCAGAGGCTCCTCAGAGAACTGTGGGAGCTGAGTAGGCTGTCAATCCCTTTTGGGGACACCTGTTCATACTCCAGAGGGGAATACTGAGGTCTGGTAGGGGTCACACCGAAGTTGCAAGGATAGCCAGCAGGAGCACCTGGGGGTCAGGATGCCCGGCCAGGGCTGAATCTTGGTGCCACACACCTTGAATGCACCCGAGGAGGTGACCGTTGGCCTCTCTTGGAATGGGCTGGGAGGAAGTGCAGGGTGGGGCCAAGCGGAAAGGGGAGAGATGCCCTGGCCAGCCCAGTTGGGGACACCAGAGGTCAAGACTCAGGCTGGGGACCAGGACAGCTCCTCCCCGGGAGACCCTTACCAGGTTGACAATGAGTCCTCGGGGGTCAGGAGCAGCATAGGCCACAGCAAGGGTGAGGAGCACAAGGACAAGGACCTTCTCCATGGCGAGAGGTACCGCCAGTGTGGGTGGCAGCTGGCACGGCAGGTGGCAGAACACACAGCCTCTGGGGTGGCGGGGCCCCTTTTAAGGCCACATCTGCAGCCCAAGGCCTGCTGTGAGTAGAGGCGCAGCTGTGGCCTGTCTGGGGGTGGGAGGAACAGATAAGGAGGCTGGAGGCGAGCATGTGCACATGCGTGTGCGTGTGCATGTGCGTGTGTGTGGTGGTACAGTGTGGTGGGTGTGAGGGCCCTAGGGTTGGGTGTGGCTTGCTGACACAGCGCTGGCCAACTGTGCATGAGGTCCTGGGTTCCATCCCTGGCTTGGAAAAACAAGTGTGGACTCTGAACCCTCAGCTAGGCAAGTCGACCGCTGGATGAATTCTCTGCCCTGGCTCAGTCTCCTTATCTGTCAACCAAGGATAATTTCAAGACCTGCGCAGGTTGACTTCACATACAGGTGGTGTGTACATGCACCTAATTCTAGAAGTGTCTTTCATTCTCTGTGCCTACATGTGTAGCACTTGGAACCCACCCTGGCCCTTGGAAGTGGCTCCAGTGTCCTCACTGTCCTGGAAAGAGTGGGACAGAGAGGGACCTGTGGCGGCCAAAGCCAGTCCAAGGCACAGCCTGTGTCCCAGCACCTCTCTTGCCTGCCCTGGTCCAGGCTCTGCTTTGGCGCCACCCAAGTCCAGGAGAGGGGCAGAGCGGGGCTCAAGGGAGGAAGGCCCCGGGTCCCCAGGCCCTACCTTCCATTCAGGCCCTGTTCAGGGGCACTCCAGGCAGGGGCAGCCAGGTCTGCAACCCCACCAGGATGTGTGGGTTCTCCCCCTGGGCACCTTGCTCTGCTCTCACCCCAGGTGCTGTCCCCAGGAGCCATTGGCCCTCCGGAGCTCCCCGCTTCCTCCCAGCCCATCAGCACCCAGACTGTAGCACCACAGATTCTATCTTAGCTAAGGCTCCTGCTCGCCCTGGCCCGCACCCCAAGGCCACCTGTCCCCTGTTCTGGCTGATGACAGAGAGGCTCAGACAGATCAGGGCTAGCGGCTGGGAAGGGACCAGCTGCCCAAGTGCACCCAGATGTGCAAACACAGGCCTTTCCCTGATGGCTGGGTCATTATAACCACTGCCCCGGCCCCTCAGCTTGGGTTGCTTGGAGCACAGACTGTCCTGGCCTCAAACTCAGTGCTTTCTAGTAACATGGTCTTGGAGAACTTATTCAAACTGTAAATTCCTCAAGCCTCAGTTTCCTTATTTACCTAAGGGGTGTGATGGCTCCCACTTTATAAGGCTAAGATTGAATAAGACACGGATTGACCTTAAAAGGGGTCTAGCACATAGCAAACACTGTCATACGCCACCCACTTCCCTCTCCTTGAAAGCCCTGGGGAACCGCTGGTCCTACACACTGAGAGCCGCACATGGTCATAGGGACACGGAAACACCACAAGGAACACTGTCCTCTCACTTTCAGAGACTCAGTCTTTGAGACTGTCATCCAGTGTGTGTGTGTGTGTGTGTGTGTGGGGGGGGTGTCTCAGGGGAATTGTTTCTGGGTCTTGGTGTCCTGAACAGAGAATTGATCAGGACACTCAGACAGAGTAGCAAGGATAAGAAGGCTGGGGAGATAGCTCGGTGGCATAAGCAACTGCCTGGCACGAAGCAAGACCCTGAGTTCAATCCCTGGAACTGCATGATGGTCCCGGAACTGGGAATGGTGGTACATGCCTATAATCCTAGCACTAGGGAGGCTGAGACAGGAAGATCGCTAGGAGTGTGAGCTATATAGCAAGACCCGTGCTAAATATAATAAATAAATAAATAAATGATTAACGAATAAAAATGAATAACAACGAATAAACAACAGAGATACAAGTCTACCATACAGTGAGATTACGCCAAGGAGAAGACGTACTGGGTCGCTTTAAATCCTGGGATTATGGATGGGGCTGTAGCTTGATCCTGACGGGAGTCAGGGTGCCTGACCTGGCCCAACTGTCATGGGCGGCGTGTTTGATCATATAGGGTTCTGCAGAGGGAGCGTTACGACCCCCAAAGGCCACCGTGGCGGGAGTGGAGTGGGGGAGTGAGCTAGGCACAGGCCGGGAGCGTGTTCCTCTGGGTTTGCCCATGCCCGAGGGTCCTGGGGAACAGGACAACCTTTACCTGTTGGTTTTCTGCTATGCTGCCATAATTGCCTTAGTTCCGTATGGTTTTTCAATTCTGGTCCCGTGGCTTCTGGTTATTTATTTGTCTTCGCCCTGTCTCCTCCCTCAAACCAGTTTCACTTGAGCTCATTCTGGTCTTTCCATTCTCTCTCTCCCTGCTGTACTCCATCTCCCATGTCCCTGTGGCACAAGGCACGTGGAGGTCCTCGGGGTGCCTCTCCCAGGTTGAGACTGCAGGCGGGGAGCCCTCCTTGAAGACGGCAGAGTCGAAAACAGCAGCGACAGAGCCTCTCTGAGATTTGGTGTCCAGATGCCGGAGCGTAGCAGCAATGTGAGGAAGAGGAGGAGGGAAGTGGGCTGCTAGGAGCCAACAAGGCTCTGAAGTGAGAACGGAAGCCCTTGGGGAGAACAGAGAGAGGAACTCCCACAAAGAAGAAGGAGGTGGCAGGCGGCAGTGTCTCCCGGAGCCTCACTCACTGTGTGGGAAGCAGCTGGGGCAACCCCAGAGGCCTCCACAGAGAGACACAGGCGGAATGGAGCAGTGGGCTGCGGTGGACTGCTGTGGGCTGCAGTGGGCTGCAGTGGGCTGTGGTGGCTGGGCAGTTATTTGCACTCAGATGTCCCTGAGGAGAGGGCAGTCAGCCAGCAGCCATCTTGAAGAGGAGCCAGCTGAGCCCAGAACTCAGAGCAGCTGTGTGCTGACTCTGTCTGGCAGCTCCCAGCGCCAGGGTGAGGCAGAGCCTGGGTCAAAGCAGCAGGAGGTCAAGGAGCCGAGTTCAAGCCAGCTGGAGGCCCTCGTGGTGCTGTAGGTGGAATAAACCAGGTTCCAGCTTCACAGCCGGAAGCCAGCCTGAACTTCAGGGCATCTAAAGGCCCAGGCTTGCTGGGGTATCCACCACCCCGCCATGAACCTACGGTTGGCTTGCCGGGATTAATCAACATGGACTTGAACTCCATCTTCCCACTTTGCCTACCAGGGACAGCCGGGACATTGTTTCTAGGGGTTTTTGTTCTTGCTCTTCTGTTCTTTTGTGTGTGTGTGTGTGTGTGTGTGTGTGTGTGTGTGTGTTTGAGACAGAGTCTCGCTATGCAGTTCAGGTTGGCCTTGAGCTCACTTTTGTAGCCCAGGCTGGTCTCAAACTCACACCGATCCTCCTGCCTCAGCTTCCCAAGTGCTGCGATTACAGACATGTGCCACCATGCCTGGCTTCTTGTTTTTATTTCTTTTTTCTCTTTCCCCCTGCATTCTTCACCAGTTTCCCAAAGTTTTCATAATGTCCCTTTGTCCCCCATCCTTGTTTCTATTCTCTTTCTTTTCTTCTATTTTTCTCCCTAATTCCTTTTAAAACTTTTTTTCCCCTGAGAATAAAATCACCATATAGAGAGGATAATTACTGTATGCTCTCTTCTGGATTGTTTTAGATTTTTCAGTATTACCACAATCTAGTTCATACAGTTAAAAGTGGCAAATTAATAGTTATCACAGTTTGAGGGCTGGCGAGATAGCTCCACGGTCTAAAGCACCTGCTTAGACAAGCTTAGGCAACCTTAGGGACCATGGTTCAATCCCCAGCACCACATGCTGCACCAGCCCCACCCCCAAGGCAGGCTGAGCCAGCCATAACATATATAAATACATAAAGTTTTTTTTTTTAAAAAATAGTTATCACAGTTGGTCATGCTCTAGGCTGTTTGTTATGGCTACTTGTACTTCTTTAGCCAAGGTAGTTGTTCTAATCAGTTGTTCTTCTTGGTATGGCAAGATTGAGATTACATAAGGATCATAAAAAAAATACTATAGGCCAGTACCAAGAAACCAGGAGCGATGGGCTGGTGAGATGGCTCAGCGGTCTAAAGCGTCTGCTCAGGCAAGCTTAGGCAGCCGCAGGGACCGCAGTTCGATCCCAAGCACCACATGCTGCACCAGCTTCAGGGCAGGCTGAGCCGGGCATAATATAAAAGAAAGAAAGAAAGAAAGAAAGAAAGAAAGAAAGAAAGAAAGAAAGAAAGAAAGAAAGAAAGAAAGAAAGAAAGAAGGAAGGAAGGAAAGAAAGAAAGAAAGAAAGAAAGAAAGAAAGAAAGAAAGAAAGAAAGAAAGAGAAAGAAAGAGAAACCAGGAGCTGGGTCAAATAGGCAGTGACTTCTCATTCCCGATAAATTAAGGAGGTAGGAACTTGCAACAGACTCAAATCCAAAAGCCAGCTCTACCCGGAAGACATCTCTGAGAGGAGTTGTTTCCTAAGGGTTCTAAATGCTAGCAATAAAGCTAGTTGCCATAGGTCATTTATAATCATCAATTCAAGAATAAAACGTAAAAAAAAAAAAAAGAAAGAAAATGTGAAGGTATTTAAAATGCAACTTCAGATCTCTAAGTAATCACCGGGAATAATGAGATAGAGTGATTTGGAAGCCAGGTGCCTGGCCTCTGAAGTGGTAACAGTAAAAGTAACAGAGCAGATGAATGAGGCTCTAGAAAAAATCAAATCAGAAATAATCTCTCAGGGGCTGGGGAGATAGCTCAGCAGTCTAAATGCCTGCCTGGCAAGCACAAGCACAAGGACTCGGGTTCGATCCCCAGTACCGCACGCTGTGCAGGCCCTTGAACCCCAGGTGCGCCATGCTGTCCATTGAAACCAAGTGCGGTGGCACATGCCTGTAATGCGCTAGGGTGGCTAGGACGGGAGGATCTCTACAAGTCCAAGCTGTGCAGCGAGATCCTATAGCAAAAAAAAAAAAAAGAAATAATCTCTCAGATAATTACAGAGATAGTGACCATACTGAAAGACTCTAAAGTAGATACAGATTTTTTTTTTAAAAAAAGAGGAACTTAGGAAAATGATGAAAACCATGTACACCAAACATAGGAAGCAACTGGAATCCATGAAACATGTTCAAACTCGTATCCAGGAGATTAAAGGCTCCATTGAAGATACACACAGCACAATGAGGCAGTGTGAAAGCAG
>PVKN010042182.1:0-10430 GCA_004027915.1 Capromys pilorides
CGTCAAAAGATATAACCAACAGAGTGAAAAGACAACCCACAAATTTCAAAAAAAATTACTAATAAGTATTCAGGCAAAGGTCTTCTATCTAGAATTTACAAAGAATTAAAAAAAACATTAGTATCCCAAAATTCAAAGACTCAATTCAGAAATGGACATCTGAGATGAACACATACTTCTTAGACGAAGAAATACTAGAAGCCCATAAATACATGAAGAAATACTCCTCATCGCTAGCCATCCATGAAATGTGAATTAAAACAACACTTAGATACCATTTCACCCCAGAAAGAATGGCTATCATAAAGAAATCAACCAACAACAAATATTGGAGAGGCTGTGAGGAAAAGGAACTCTTCTCCACTGCTGGTGGGAATGCAGACTGGTGCAACCATTATGGAAAGCAGTGTGGAGACTCCTTAAAAAACTAGGACTGGAAATCCCATTCAATTCAGCTATCCCCCTACTGGAAATTTTCCCAGAAGAACTGAAAACATCCTATCATAGTGATGTTTGTGTTCCTATGTTTATAGCAGCACAATTTATGATAGCCAAATTTTTGAACCACCCAAAATGCCCATCACCTCAAAGATGTGGTGTTTTCATACAATAGAATATTACTCATCTATAAAGAATGATAAACTTGAAGCCTTCGTATATAAGTGGATTTATCTTAAACGTATACTCATAGGTGAAATAAACCAGACCTACATGTGTAGGTCATATCATAGAGCCTCCCTAATGTAAGAACTCAAAAGAAGACATAAAAATGGAAAGGCATAATACAGCTGAATGGAAATCAAGACTTAAGGGTTAAACAAAAAAAGAGACAGCAAGCAGAAAAGATAGGAATCATGGCAGGGAAAAAATGATTCAGCTATGTGCACAGGATTAATTAGACAATGGTCCTAAGAATCTCCAACAGGTTTTTTGAGACTCAGAGTAGCGACATATCAGACTAAAATCATGCTTGGAATGCTTGTCATTCTGGTCTTCTAGATGTGTGTTTCTTCTAACATAATTTCAATTATTGGTATACTCTCTCTCTAAGTAAATGTTTGTTTTAAAAGAAAAAAAAGTGTAATTAATAAGGAAACAAGAGAAGGAAAAATGCCATATGATAGACCTGGTACAATACTGTATATGCTTAGATTTCTAAATTTCTGTGTAAAAAAGCATAACAGTTTTTTAATCACATTCTATAGGGATTTATTAGAATATCAGTGATTGATGGAAAATATCAGTTCCATGTTAAGTCTAACGCATTTGATATTTAGAAAGACAATGATGATAAGCTCAAGTACCTATGTAATAGAGAGTAACAGTATCACTAAGCTTCTCTTCTGGAGAGTTAAGAACTTAAGTTTACAGACCAAAAATTAGAGAAAAAGTAGGGCTACAAGGATAGCCAATATTTTGGCCCAATCCCTTCAACATCAGTGAGGATTCAGGATCTAGGAGAATCTGTACTGTAATATCCTATACCTCAGTGGTGCCCCAAATTTTCTGTTCAAGGAGATTATGGGGCCACAGAGGAAAGGTATAGATAATGTATAGTGCGTCTGTGGAGAGTCACCTAGAGAAAAATCATTCTCTCAGTCTTTCACAAAGAGCCACCTGGTCAAGCAATGACCGTTGACTCATCTGGTCAGCTGACACTGACAAAAGTTCTACAAAATGCTGTACATGGTTTCAGGGTAAATTCTGAGGAAAATTGACTGACCTTGTCAGATACAAAAATTACATGTTTTGTTATATAGGTCTTGCATTAACTTGGACTTTTCAGCAGAAAATTGTAACCACAAGGCATAAAGAGTAAAGCTGGATTAGTATGCTGAACTGTAAAAGGCTTAAATCAACAGCTCTGATATTGCCAGTTCTGCTGATAGCTCACTACTATTATGGAATATTGTTCTATGCATACAACTACTTTCTCTTAGTTCTAATATTTGTACCAATAGTGTCTGGAAAAGTATCATGTCTGCATCTTGTCCTCTGAACAACTACTATGAAGACAACAATATGCATTGTATCAATTATTGTGGTTTTCCTAATAATGTGTTTTGAAACTGTCTCAATGTTATTTCTTATTAAAAGTAATAAAAAAGAATAAATTGTGATGCTATAAACATAGGTGCACATATATTGCTGTGGTATGATGTTTTCAGCTCATTTGGAAAAATACCCTGGAGCTAAATAGCTAGGTTGAATGGGACCTCTAATCCTAGTTTTCTGAGTAGTTTCCACACTGACTTCCATAGTGGTTGTACCAATCTACTCTCCTATCAACAATGGAGAAGAGTTCCTTTTTTTCCACAGCCCCACCAACATTTGTTATTGGTTGACTTCTTGATGGTAGCCATTCTTTCTGGGGTGATATGGAATCTCAGTGTTGTATTAATGTGAATTTCTCATATGACCAATGATACTGAACATTTTCTTAGATATTATCTGACAATGGTATTTTTTCCTCTGAGAAGTATGTACTCATCTCAGATGCTCCTCCCTCTTTTTTTTTTTTTTGCAGAGTTTTGCTTGCTGAATTTTCAGTGTTGTAGCACCAATCTAATCAGTTTAATGCAAGAAGATTCCGTTATTTGCTTCTGCTCCAATAAAATGTTAGTATCCTATCAATCCTCACATTATTGAAATCTGCTTATCTGCAAACCAAGTGTCCAAAATAAATCTTACAAAAGAATTTCCTCCTCCTCCTTTCTTCCAGACAGGGCTTCAGCTCTATTTAGGATGTCAAGTGGGACCATGCAAAAGCCTTACATTTTCTTCATGAACAACCAATCCTCTCTAAAGATTTAGCAATAGAAGACATCCCCAGAGGATTTGTGGCTTGGAGTTACAGGCCTGCCTATTACTGGCTTATTTAATAAAAAATACCCTAACACCATCCTACAGAGGAAATATGATTGATGGGAATTGAAAGGTGAGTACTGCAAGGAGTTCTGTAAAGCTTGCTCTCACGTCACGTCTTCTCCAGTGGGCCTTCTTAACAAAACCATTAGAGGCTGTCAGCTCTTCTAAACATTTTAGAATATTACCATTCTGCAGGCTACATAACCTCTAGGGCAGCACTGGGATCAGCAGAGGTGACCAAATGGCTGATTTTGACTCAGTGTGAGATCAAAGTTTCAAATAATTATTGTTAAATGGGGCAGTGACTGAATTGAAAGAGGCTTGACATGAAGTCCTATTTCATCCTAAGGCCAGCACTAAAATCTCATGATTTAAATCCTACCCAGTGACTTTGCACAGCCTAAGTGAGGGGACATGAAGAGGTAAGTTTTGGTGAGACACTTAACTCTGCAGGGCTGTGTTCCAATATTTATCTAGGTGCAGGATCTTTAATGTCCAGAATGATCCAGAGGGCCAGCAAAGCATCTTACAAATGGCCAGAACCCAAGTGTGCATCAAGAAAAATATATCAGGAAAGAAGGAACTATATATCAGAGCTTAGTTCTGATTCTCTAAAATAAGGCAAACAAACAAACAAACACAAATACAAGTCAATGCTATAAACATCATCCCACCACCAATGAAATTTCTAAAGCTAGAGGGTTTAAAGGACAAAAGTGAGAATTCAGGAATTCAGGGCAGGTGGTGTAGTGAAGCATGACTGGCCACGACGAATTTCCAGGACACTGGCTTCCATGAGAGGCCTGTGTGTTCTGCCCCATCTGAACGTGGAAGCACTAGCCACTTCCTTTTTACCTGGGTGAGAATCAGTTCTACAGAGTACCCATCTGAAAAGGTGCACGTGAGTCTGGATTCAGTTTCTTTGATGACAGCATTTCCCGTGCTCTGCTGATATCAAGACAGTAAAGTGTGTGACAGCTTTATGAAAGAGTTTCAACATCTAAATGCTATGGGGACACTCACCATCCCTCAGTCTCTCTGCCTCTTTTTTGATTCACCATGACACTATGACATGTACTCCATGCAAGTGCAGAGACAGCAGTATGTGACAGGAAGAATACGGGCTTTGGGGACTAACAGGCCTAGATCTGAAATCGATTTCTGCAGCTACCAGCTACAACTAAGGATGTATGCCTTCAAACTCTGAGAGCCAAGCTCAGTTTGCTCATCAGCAAACTGAGGAATGCAGTAACTCTGGGAATTGTGAGGGCTGGGATCATTGAGTATTCAAGAAGGAGGGTTAAAGGAGATTTCAGAAGATTCTCAATAAATGAGAATGCTTCCTCCTCTTTTCCTGCACTATACCATCACTTTTAAGATGCCAGCTTCTCTCTTCAACAAGGGTGTGACACTTTAAAATAGAACACATCTCCAATGATGGCTGCATGATCTATATAAAATAAGGCACCTCTACCAACTAAATAGAGAAGAGCATGTACTCATTCCTGTTCTAATTTAATCCGTCTGAGTGCCTGGAGGTCTTTGTGAGGTAAATATTTGTTTTCACTCTGACCTTGGTGCACTGTTCCCATTGAATCTATCTCAGCCTGTCCTTTTGATGTCATCTTGATGGCTTCCTAATAGATTGAAAGCATTTTGCAGAAGACAGAGATTAGTGGGATCTAATAGCCTCTAAACACCTGTTTACCTTGGCTATTCCAGGTAACTTGATGTTCTGCCTAATAAAGACCCAGTATGTGTGCTTAAATTACCTATTTGCATAAAATTGAAATCATCAAAACATACAGTCAGTACTGAACACCATGAGACGTGTGGTGATTTGAGAGCCTCTTGTGAGCCCAGGCCAGGAAGAGCTCAATAATTTTGCCTGACACAGGAGAATGAGCAGAGCTTTGCCCTCACACGCTTTGGAAATTTATTTTTAAGGCGTCTTTTACTCTGATGTGTTCATTTGTTTCCTTTTCCCATTCTCACTAAGATTTACCAAAAAAAATTGTTTTGGGTCTTGCTCCATGAAATTAAAAATGTATATTTACAGGGCTGACCAAATAGCTCCATGAATTAAAGCACCTGCAAGCAGGCACAGGGGCCAGGGGTTCTATCCCCAGGCCTGCTGTACTGGCCCTGCCTCTGGGGCAAGCTGAGCTGGCAATTGAGGCTGGGTGTGGTGATGTGCACCTGTAATCCCAGCTCATGGAAAGCCGTAAACAGGCAGATCATTGTGAGTCTGATCTAGTAGCGAGACCCTAAACACCTGTAGAACCTTCCCCACCCCCACCCCGAAAATGCATATTTACATATAATGTGATGTTTGATTTGGACAAGTGAAAAAAGACAAGTACCCATGGTCAGTACAGATCAGACTTTCCAATCCTCTGGTTCATTATGGACAGACTCAGCTACTCAGGGCTCAAGTGCTACTTTGATATCAGATAGTTTATTTTTGTAGAAATAACTTATTAAGTAATTTTAAAGCAAATGTGTATTCATTGTAAAACACTGAGAAAAATGGCCATGAAAAATAATTTTGAAAAACCTCAGGTTTTGCAATGCACCTATTTGAGATGGCTACTGGTAATCGTTTGAGAGGATTTTATCCCCAGGAAAAAGTAAAGATATGTATTTGAAAAATAGTTACATACTCTGTAAACTGCAGGAGTTTCTGCAGGTTCATCTTCTCCACACTATGTTATGATCATCTTCCCACATGAACTTGCTTCCATATGTGGTTTACTGGTTGCAAAATATTGTATTATTGTAAAATAAGGCAAAAATTTTCCGGTCCATTTTCTTTTAAAGAGTAAAAACAAATAGCAGAAACAAAGACAAAGACAGAGTAACAAGTGACAGTACAAATGGTATAGAGTTTCAAAATGAATAAAAATTTAACAGTAGTTGTTATATTACATACTTTCTGTCTTTGTTACTCTTCTCTTGTTGCTAAGACAAATGCCCAGCACTCAAAACAAAAGAAGGAAAATTTATTTACTTCTCAATTACTGGAGGTTTCAGTCCATACTCAGCTGACTCCAAGACAGAGTGGCACAGGGCAGAGCACAACTTTTCATGATGGTGGCAAAGAGCAAGGGAGAAGGGAGGAGTAGCCGCAGCTAATTGGGCAGGAGACTTTCAGGTAAAATAGGCAAATTAAGCTTCATGGCATTTATTCTATACACCTCCCCTCCCATCATCCTCACTTGCAATATACCTCTAATAAATAAAAAAAATACTGTGCTTTTCTCTTTGTAGTTTGTTTGAAATGTATTGCTTATCAGTGAGTTTGGGGAAAAAAAGGCACATAATAAAAGTCAGGGTGAAGGTTAATGTATAAAGTTAGAAGAAAGAACAAAGAATTTTATCCCATTGAAGTAGTTTGAGAAAATTCTGTTTTATTTTCTGACATAATTGAAGAGATCTGGGATGCTGGCTACACAGTGAGTGCAAGGCCAGCCTGAACTACATAGACATGATCTCACTAAGCCAAAAAAAAAGAAGAGAGATCTGGAATAAAACACCAGTGGAAGATTGAAAGATGGTTCAACAAATTTGCAGGAGTTTCAAAGAGATATAAAAAGAAATAAAATCCTACTTTTTAGTAATAAAAGTAATCATTTGTCATATGTTATAATATTCCTTATTGAAACAGAAATATTATCTGGTCATGTGTATGAGTGTCTTCTGTCTGGACTCTTCTTATAATCTAAAAAAATAAATTACGTGGGAGTGAAATCCAGCAGGTGAAGTTGTCTTCTGTGTAGATGTACTGAGGGTCTGCTACCTAGGAGCGAAGAGAAGCAGAATACAAGCTTAAGACAAAGATGCATACCTTGAATCAGCGATGTTTAGCAAAGTGATTAGGCAGTGGCATTAAACAAGCTCTAAGGCCATTCAACAGTGGGTTCTCTGAACACCTGTGTTGCTCTGGCAAACTAGGTTAGAGATGGGACAAAAAAGACTTGTTCTTATTTAACACTTGAGGTTGCTTATAAGAGAAGGTTCAGGAAGCACTTGTTTATTATTTTCACCAATCAGTGTGTTATTTCTTTGGTAAAATACTTTCTATCCTGGGGAACACAATAAAGGAAAAACATCTGGGCAGAATAAGGGAAGGAATGGGGAGGGAGAAAACACTGATGGTGCTTTCTAGAGTGACATCATCCACCCACCTCTGCAGCAGATCCACCAGGTTAGGCTTCTCATCACCATATTGTATACCTAGTCTCCAGTTTCATGAGTTAATTCGATTCTTCTTGGCTATACCAACTGATCATCCATAAGCAAACTGGGATCTAGTCAATGCAACCAACATAATTCAAATAACTTTCAGCTACTAATACACAGTCAAATACCCCCGTCATCACTGTTTTCTTCCAACCATTTCTCACCTGCTGGCTTTTAGCTAACTTTTCAGGTCCCATCCATCCATCCATCCATCCAGGACTCTGGATATGTTGTTGTTTCTAAAATCTTGGCTATCATATTACTTAAGAGGACAAGGAGTTCTGCCATCTTAGGGATTTCAAAATTGGCCTAAGCCTCCAAATCCAGTTAATAGATGTGTAGAAAATGTTCCACTATATCCAAGCTGAAGTAGCAGATACATGTATTCCCACATTCCACATGGCTGCAAGATAGATGGGGTGTTATAGTGTAGAGTTTGCTCCCAGAAAAGAGTAAAGATTTAGTCTTTAACTACCTAAAATATGCAACTTTATTCCCTTTAGATTTCAGCCTGGTTTTCCCCTCGAGTTTTACTTTTTGTATACATATTTGGTACAGTTTTAAAACTCCTTTTATTTAAAAAAACTTATGAACGACTAAGTCTAACACTAAATGACAACATTTTAATTTCTGAGCTCATCTTTGGCAATATTCATACACAGTCCAAGAAATAAGAATTCCCAGATCCCACGTGGAGAGAGATATAGAAGAGAAATTGGGGTGGGCATTAGGGAGGCTAGGATGCCATCCTCACACTACAATCTGCCTAGAATTTTGCAATCACTTCAACCCCTCAAAAATGGTAAATTCTACAGGTCAGTGTGTAGAGGTCCATGAGCAGTGGCCACGCTCAAGCATACAAGGAAAGCATAAGTGAGGAGTGAAATGCAGGACAGCTAAGAACGTGTTTTGGTTGTCAACCTGTGTTTGTGTGCTTTTTAATCCTAAGTATGGAACACCTTGAAAACAAGAATGTTGTTGACAATTTCTGCCAAGGAATTCTGCGTTATTTACCTTTATTATCAATCAGAGGAGATGCTTCTTACATTGACACAATCAATCAGAACCACACAGATTTTTACAGAGATAGTTTTAAAGCAAATTATCCAATGGGATAGTTCCAATAGATACTGTCACACTAAAGCTAAATTTAGTATTATTAAGGTTAGAGTGAAGATTTAGTAACATATAATCTTTCTTCATTTAGAAAAATCACCTTTTCCTCAATAGGACTATAAGATCAATTGTGATTCTATTGTCATTTTCAGTCTGATAATGCTTTTGAGTGAGAGTTCCTACCCTGTGCAATACAGAATATGTAGACACCCCAAATGTCTACCTCTAGAAGAAAAGAACCCCCTACAGTGCTAATAATATTACCCGACCAAGCTATGACAATCAAAACAGGTCTACAGACATTGCTGAGGTCTGCTTAGGGAAGCGAAACTGTCCCCAGCTGAAAACCACTGAGCTGAGTTTGGTTTGATTCTTTCTAGAATAAGAAATCCAAAGACGTGTATCTTTTTAGACAATTGCAAAAATAATACTTACAGATCTCAGGGTGGTATACTACACTACATAAATCTATGTGCTTCTTTGTTAACTGGCTACTTAATCTTGCTTAATGCTGAAGAAGATTAAGGCAAATAAATGTGTGAAAGGGTCAGTGAGAGATGAAACATCACGTGGGAACAGAAGCTCATATGAAGTCTGGAATGAACTGTGTGCCCTGTATTCACCAACTTTATTTGCATAAAATATGCATTATTCCCTATACCTTTGTAACTACCTTTCTAAGTACATTATAAACAATCTAAACAATTATTGATTTTTTTAATTTTTTAAGTTACTAAGGATAATCTAATTTCTCCAATAAAGGGACTGAGGTCTTAAGTAGTTGAGTAACTGTTCCCACTTTACAAAGTCAAAAAGGTGGAGGAACTGCAATTCAAATGCAGATCTGCTGTGCATTGAAACTATGTTCTTTCTATCATACTTCTCACCTGTGATCTCTTCTGTAGCTTCTGCTCCATTCTCAATGTGAACAAATATCCTACAAAGGATTTTTACATGTTGGGCAGCAGTGCCAACTATAAGATGAAGCCCCCAAGTGTGTGAGAGCCCATTGGAATCACTACAAGTTTGTATTAAGCCACTCAACAATTTTCTAAAGGAGATATCTACAATCTATGTAAAGGTACAAAGTGAGAAAGAAAAACAGATATCATGTTGCTAAAAATAAATGGCAACAGCTATGTTGCCAAGAAGCTATCTCTAAATGTACTGCAATTACTTCTATGAAGATGAAAATGCAGGACAAATGTTTTGTCCTTGAAAAGATTCAGATGACACATAGGGAAATTTCTGAACCAGGAGTCACCTATCAGTGTTTCTGCTTTTGAAATGGACCGAGTAATGTACAAAAAAAAATACAGATATCATTATTTAGTGACCTTGATTAGCCAAACCTGTACAATGATGCAGTTCTTCAAATAGTTTGGAATTCAGGAAAGGTCACTGACTGCCTGCTCAGTATTTGAGACATGCCATGGAGCTACTGCTTGGCCCTCTGGATATATGGCAAGAATGAACATGTGTAGCGAGGGGCAAATGTGCACATGGGAAGATGCTCTGCTTCATATGCCATCTAGAAACTATGAATTAAAGCCATGGAACACCAATCACATCCATTAGGATAGCCAAATTCTAGAACACTAACCACAGCAAATTCTAGCAAAGATGTAAAGCAAAAGAAACTCCCATTCACTGTGGTCAGGAATTAAAATATCTACCTTAAGAGACAGGTTAGCAGTTTATGACAAAACTAAATAGCCTTAACTATAGTCTAGCAGTTGTACTCCTTGATACTCACCAAAAGTAGCTGAATACTTATATGCACATAAAAACCTACACACGAATGTCTACACCACATGGATGTCTATAGCACCTTTGGTATTTACAATTCCCAAAAACTGGAAGCAGCTAAGTAACCCTAAAGTACATGAATAAATAAATAAAACACCTGGTATATCTAGATGATTATTATTGTCTGGAATATTAGCACTAAAAAGAAATGAACTATGGAGCAATGAGAAAACAGAATGGAGTTAAATGCATATAACTAAGTGAAAGAAGTCAATCTGAAAATTGAAATTATTTGCCTCCAACTATGGCATTATGGTAAGGTAAAAATCTATGAACAGAGTAAAACTAACAATGGTTTCCAAGGGTTAGAAGTAAGGGAGGACTTTTGGCCGGGACTGCCATCTTACAGTAATTTGCCAAAATGACTAACACAAAGGGCAAGAGAAGGGGAACCC